>PVKS010052205.1:0-10847 GCA_004027875.1 Aplodontia rufa
TCGCTGCCTCTGGACCCGGCTGGGGAAGCCCTGCCTGGACTTGCTCTCTGCTGTCCTGAGGCTGAGAGCACCGGGCTTTCTTTCCATCTGTAAAAGCCTGGGTGACCTGCACGTGCCACCAGTTCCTAAGGCCATGGGAAAATCCTGAAGTCGGCAGATGCCGCCCAGCGCCTCCAGTTGGTCACATTCCGATCTGATGTGGCGCGAGCAGCCACAGAGAATAAATCAATACAAGCAAGCTCCGGAAACTTGCACGGAGACCCTGCTGCTGGTTCCGGGGGTTCCGGGGGCACCGGCTGCTGTAGCTCATCCTTATCTCATTGTTTTTGTTCTTTGCGTAACAAAAGCAAGGGAGCAAATGCCCAGCGACCCTCGGTGACTAAGCAGGTTATCAGAACAGGGCTTGGCAGGGAGGATGCGATTTCCTGCTTGAGGGCAGCTGGAAAAGCAAAAGCGTATTTTCACTGCAGGGAGCTCCTCTGTGTTCTGAAAAGGACTCCCGGCAGCTTCCACCCGCAAATTAACTGTCCCTTCGCCAAATCCTGCAGAATTCGGTTCCTCTTCATGGGTCTCTAAAATTAGCTTTCAGACGGTTGATTCTTAAAGATGAGCTCTGGGATTCTGGACACCCTGAGGCGGCGGAGCAGGTCTGTGGAAGTGATTGATGGTTCCTAGGTCAGCAGAGGACTGGGGGATGCTGGGTACATCACACCCCTTTCTAGAAGCTTGCACGCTCACACTTACTACTCAGTGTCTGGCAGGGCTTTTTGCAAGTTTCCAAGAAAATATCCCCAGAACGGTATGTAAAATTCCATGAAAAAAGAAAGTTAGGATTTTGTCTTTGAGTCAGGAAGTTCTTCTCAATGTCTTGCTGAAATCCTTCCTGTTTCCTTTAATGCCAACCCTTCAACCCAGACAGGGTAGTAAAATCAGACCAGTGGACTGAAGAAGGAAGGGTTAACTGCATTAAAGTGAGGCTGTTTTTTTTCCAGCGTTAGAAATTCATTAGAATTGTAAATGACGTTGACACGAACTGGATTTCAAAGGTGGCTTGTCTTACTGAGACTTTAAAAGACTTTGTGTATCTCTGTGAATACTTTGCATATTCTTTTTTTATTTTCTTGGCATAACAAGAAAAACAACTTAAGTTTTCTCCTTTCTATTATATTTGGTTCTCTTAGTAACTTGGGAGATCACATTGCTTATTATAATCTCATTTTTTAAAAATGAAGAAATATCTGTAATCAAAAGACAGGTGGGCACGGTGGCACATGCAACTCAGGAGGCTGAGGCAGGAGGATCATGAGTTCAAAGCCAGCCCAAGCAACTTAGTGAGGCCCTAAGCAACTTAGTGAGACCCTGTGTCAAAATAAAAAATAAAAAGGGTTGGGGATCTGGCACAGTGGTAACAGACAACTGGGTTCAGTCTGTAGTACCCCAAAAAAGAGAGAGAACATGCTCAGTGAAAACAGCTTCACACAAACTGTGCGTGACACGAGGCCTCTGTCTGAAGCATACGGAATGGGCTTCTCCGAACAAGCAGAAACTGGACGATGGCTTCCTGGAGGCGGGTAAAAGGACAATGATGTGTGAGCACAGCTGTTTTCCTTGGAAGGATGACATGTTCTCGAATGAGGCAGTGGTCATGCTGCACGGTTTTGTGAATGCAGCACAAATTGCTGAGTTGTATACTTTAAAATAATTTTAATGGTGTGTGAATTACATAGCCATGACCAAATAGATACATGGAAAAAAGTAGTGAAACAGGATCAATGAGAAATGATTGAATTCATGCAACAATTAATGTCCATTGGCAGAAGACTGGATGAACAGAATTTCATAGCATGTCATGTCCTGGAATATTATATAGCAGTGAAAAGGCAAGAACTATAGAATAGTCAAAATTATGGTTGACTCTTACAAGTAATAGGTTAAAAAAGTAAGTGGAAGAAGTCACATAGAGATTCATCGATATTTTTGTAAAACTTGAAAACATAAATGTACAGATAAGTTTATATGTAAAAAAAAAGTTTATTTAAAACAAAACCAAGATTTAGTGATAATAGTGATTTGGGGTCATCTAGGCAGCAGTATAACAATATTCTGGTTCTTAAATTAAGTGGCAATTATGCTAGAGTTCACATTTATTATATTGTCCTTAATCTTTTATGTGTAAATATTCTAGAATATTAGTTTAAAACTTTAAGCTGCCATTTTATCCTTGGCCAACAATGGTCAGATAGGAGCAATTTTGTATTATTCAAATGTTTTTCTTTTAAAGTCTGTAAAGAATGAGACTTCGGACCCAAATTGACACTGATTTCAACTCTGAACAGCTTTTTCTGTGGTCATATTTTATACCAGCTCTCATTAGGTTTTGGCGGAGGGAGGATAAAATAATAATCCAAAAGGTCGCATCAGCAGGGGCTGCTGACCTTCACTAGGTGTTCCCTACGGCTCTGTATGCATCTTCCCAGCAAGTCGGGGAAAGTCTGAGGTTTAGTTTAACCACCTCACCCAAAGTGACAGGAGGTGACTGGTGACTCCCGTGGTTCTTGTGTTTTTCTGTCCTATGTAGAGAAACTGTCGCCTTTCCCTCCACCCCTGCTTCATCGGTCGTAGCCTTCTTTTTCTCTTGGCTGATGCCGGGCTCCAGGGTGTCTCCTGCCTCCCCAGGCTGCCTTCCCTCGGTCACTTCACAGCTGCAGTCTGGGCTGGAGCGGTGCGCAGTGGTCACAATGCTTGCATGGCAAGCGTGACGACCCGAGTTCAAACCCCAGCACCACGCACACAACGAAGTCGGAGCAACAAAAAGCATGTGAAAAACTAAATAAATCGATTCATTCTCTTTCTCACTGTCTCTCTCTCTAGAATAAAATCTGCAGTCCTCGCTCCCGTAACAAAGGCCCGCGGACTGTGCGCCTTGGGGCAGTAGCGTTGTCTTCTCTCACGGTTGTGGAGGCTGGAATCCCAGCTCCAGAGGACGCTGGGACTCGGGGCAGAGTCCCTCCTCGCCTGGTGGCCCGCGGTCCTTGGCAGGGCTTTCTATGTGGCCACCGGCCGCAGTCGGGGTCTCGTTCCCATGATTTCTCCATAGGTGGCGATGCATCTGTCACCCTTTCTCGTAAGGATGCCGATGGTATCGGATTAAAAGCTACACGATCGAGAGTGACCTCACTCGGGCTTGATTGTCTTTGCAAATCCTTTTCCAAAATCTGGTCTCATTCTGAGGTCCTCAGGGTTAGGACTTTGGGTCGTCTTTTGGGGGGGACAGAATTGAAACTATAACAGTCAGCTTTGAAGACCTGTTACGTGTCTTGCAGCCGGTGCTCGCGTCCCCCTACCTTACCTGTCGTTATGGCTCATGTGGAGAGGATGGAAGGGAGCTCAGAGCCTTGGTCGATCAAGGACACTGCTCCCCTGCTGGCGCCTGACCTGACGGGCGGCGCCTGCGGGCGGGAGGGTGCGGCTGGAGGAGGTGGGCTCTGGGTTTTGTCCCTGCTGAGGGGAGTCCTGCAGGCCCTCTGCATCTCCCTGGCCATGGCCCGAGCTGCCTTCCTCCCCACAGCCTCCGCCTTGGTGCTTGCTCTCGGCTCAGGCTGCAGTAAGAGTCCGCAGGCTGGGGAAGGAGACTGCTGAAACCCTGAGCCCCACAGAGACGTTTCCTCCCCTAGCTGTTGTTTCCAGATGCTTCTGCTAGCCCTGCGGGCTCAGGCGCTCAAAGTAGCCTGTGAACATTTCATTTCTTATTTGCCTGTGATATCCTCCTCCTCGTTCCTCCCTCTCACACCCACGCATGCCAACTCCGTGAAGGGCCCGAATTCTGTGTCTTGGGTTGACCATGGCATTATGTGATGGTCGTGGAGCAGTTTGGGTTGGAATGGATAAGAACGGAACCAGTCCGCATAACAGAAGTAGGTAAGGTGAGCGTTCTGTTCTCTGAAACACACTCCCAGGGGGTCAGCTTTGCCTACGGCTCAGAGCAGAGAGGAATATGAAACAGGTCTTTTCATTCCACCACTTACAGCATGAACTTTGACAAGGTACTTGACTTCTATATGTCTATTATATTGTCTATTCTTTTTAATTGATTGAACTCAGCAGTTCTTAACCACTGAGACACATCCCCAACCTTTTTTAGTTTTTATTTAGAGACAGGGTCTCACTGAGTTGCTGAGGGCCTTGCTACGTTGCTGAGGCTGGCCTCCAATTTAGAATCCTCCTGCCTCAACCTCCTGGGTTGCTGGGAGTACAGGTGTGCCCCATTGCACCAGGCTATTTTGTAATCTACAGAACAGGGCTGATCTAGGATGTTGGCTCAATAAATCAGGAGGTGGCAGAATCAGAACAAAGGAAGGGTAGTTCAGGAATTTATCAGAGAAACGCAGATGGAAGTTAGGTCTGGCCCAGAAGATTCGCAGAGGACCAGCCTGTGTCCCTGAGCTCGCCCACCTGCTCTGAAAACCTGCAGGACAGCACTGTTCCAGGGCCGCTCTGTGCTTTTATTTTGCTGTCCCCATGCAGCTAATTGCTTTGGCAGCAGCATGCCACTGGCTGCAGCCTGGGAACCTGGCCACCAGAGAAAACAGTCCAGATCCGTAGCGGAAGGAGACCGCAGCTCAGGAATTAGCAAAGAGCCACGCTGCTGAGTTCACGATGGATGGTTGAGCAAGGGACAGTGGAGGAAGAATTAGCCGGGTGTAAGAGGAGGGGGAATTCTCCGGGCCTCCCTTGAGGAAGCAGTGGACCAGTACAGACACCGTAGCCGTGGGGAGCGCTGGCCACGGGCACAGCAGCGAGCACAGGGGGTCTGGGGACGGCTCTGTGCTTGAGTTAGCCTTCAACGAGAGGCACAGCCTCGTCCCCAGGCTGAAACTGCCCACTGAACGCTGCATCTGACTGTGCTGTGTGGGCAAAGAAAGAGTTCTCTTAGAGATTTTCACCATGAAAACCCTATTGCATGGGGGCTGGAGCGGTGGCTCAGAGGTTATGGTCCTTGCCTGGCAAGCAGGAGGTCACAGGTTCAAACCCAAGCACCATGTACACAACAAAGTGTCAGAGCAAGGAAAGCCACATGAAAAACTAAATAAAGTGGATTCTCTCTCTCTCTCTGTCCCTCTCTCTTTAAAAGAAAAAAATCCTATTGTACGAATTCCATGATTCTATCAGGAAATCCAGACAGGAGGCTCTGATGATTTACAGCCCCTGAGATTTCCAGTTCATTGTTTGGTGTCCAAAGATGACAGACAAGAAGTAAAGCCCCAATTCTTCTTTTGTTTTTTGGTGCCAGGGGCTGAACCCAGGAGTGGTTAACCACTGAGCCACATCCCCAGCCCTTTTGTTTTTTTTTGTTTTTTTTTGTTTTTTTTTTTTTTAAGACAGGATCTCAGGAAATTTACCAGGGCCTCCCTAAGGTGCTGAGGCTGGCTTTGAACTTGCGATCCTCCTGCCTCAGCCTCCCGAGTAGCTGGGATTACAGGTGTGAGTTACCATGCCCAGCAGAATCGCAGCTCTTGTGAGGACATGCAGCATGCTCTGGCTTGGTCTGACAGCGTGGACAAGGTCCTGGATTTGAACTCTCATTTACCTGTGAGTTATAGCAAACAGTCCGACCAAGTCCTGCGTCCCATACGTAAATCAAAGACACTGGACCTCCAAGAATGGCGTCCAGTGGTCACTTAAGTCTCAGCGTGCAGAGGGCTCACCGCCGCCCACCCTCCTGTGCTCCTGCCCTCTCCTGCTCCAGAGCTTGTGATCCACTGACCTCCCCAGCTGCGCCTTCATTGCTCAACGTTTACTTCTTCATTATTTTTCCTTCAAGGAGTGTTCTTGACGTTTCTACCCGTGTGGTTCTCCCCTTTCCATATGCTTTTTTTTTTTTTTTTAAGAGAGAGAGGGTTAGTGAGAAAATGAGAGAATCGGTTTTATTTAGTTTTCACGTGGCTTTCATTGCTCCCATACTTCATTGTGCACGTGGTGCTGGGATTCGAACCCGCATCCTCACGCATGCCAGGCTAGCTCCGTCACCAGCTGCTCCAGCCCCTCCCTGTGCTTTTAATACAGCAGATTCTTATTTCTGTGTTGATTTCTGCAATGTGATCTTTTTGGCCAGCCATAAAGCATTGTAAAAAATCTAAGATATTTTTGGCCCCTCTAGAACCCATTTTGGTCCCTTGGGGTTATGTGATATCCCCCCGCTGAAAAGGCGTGTTTTATGTAACAGTTTATACGTTAGCAGTAAACAGATGTCTCATTTGGCGCAGTGTGCGGGGCACATGGACCCTCAGAAAGGTGCAGTTGTATTTAACACTGGCTCAGGGGTTAATTAATTGATGGATGAAGATTAAAAGAATCATTTTTTAAAAAGAGGCCTTGCTCTATTTCTATAAATAGGAAATACGCATTTGCCGCTACTTTTGAAAATCTCCGTAAGACTTCTGTTGATCAAAATCAGTTCAGATCTTTCCTGTAACGCTTTGTCCTCTCCCAACTGTTGAGGCAGTGAGGGTGCTTGTCACCTGTCCCCTGCCCTGTCCTTACCCGCTGCGCCTCATTAGTGGAAGAGTAAAGGAAAGGCAGCGTCAGTGGTCGGGGCTGGGCGGTTCCCGCAGTCCGGCGGTCTCTGCGCTGGTGAGGGGTTGTGACTCCTTGGCTCACAAGCCAGGATTTCTGTTGTTACTGGAAAGCCCTGTGGTGGCAGAGGAGAAAGCAGCTGCACGCATCAGAGCCGCAGCTTATGCAACTCATTATTTTAAGAGAGAGAATCAATTTTACTTAGTTTTTCATGTGACTTATTGCTACGGCACTTTGTTGTGTACGTGGTGCTGGGGTTCGAACCTGCATCCTCATGCATGCCAGACCACTGCAGCCCCACCCAGTAGGTCATTTTTTAACCAAAAAAAAAAAATCTTTGGGATGGGAGTGTGAATCCATTGCAAAAAGAATGCCTTGCCCTGGGAGTTTGCACACAGTGAGGATGAAGTCACGCAAACGGAATTGGTGGTGCTGGAGAAAGGGAAAGGGGTGATCTTGATCAGCGGAGTAGCGATGAGGAGGGAGAAGGAAACAGGGTTTTGGAAAGTCTTCGCTGCCACATCTGGGTGCTGGTTGTATGGGTGGGTTTGCATCGTTGTAATTCACAAGTCAAGCCTGGTGTGGTGGGGCATGCCTACAATCCTGGCAGGAAAAGGAGGCTGAGGCAGGAGGATCGCAGGTTCAAGGCCAGCCTCAGCTACTAAGCAAAGCCATAAGAAACTTAGCAAGTCTGTCTAAAAATAAAAAGAGCTGGAGATGTAGTTCAGTGATTAAGCACCCCTGTCTTCAATCCTTGGTACAATAATAATTAATAATGTGCCAGTTACATACTCACAGTTTGGGTGTATTTCTGGATGCGTGATATTCAGTTAAAAGGAAGAACACTGAGGTTGAGGATTAAGGTCTGAGTCTCCTGAAAATCAGGTACCTGGGCAAGTCCCTTTTTAGAGCCTCAGTGTCTCCCTTTGTCAAACAGAAGTAACAGTAGCTTCTATTTTCCAGTTTCATTGTGGGAATTGAAAATAAATACTGCACATCAATCCCTTTGACAGGTGCTGTGTAGGTGATCATTCATTACTGTTAATTAAGTGTTATTACTCATCATCATTAACTCAGCCCGTGTTTCCTGAGGCCATACTAAGGGCGTCCGTCACTGTGACTCCGTTCCGTATTCAGAACAAGGGGAAGGTTAGGACTTTCCCCCAGCATTTCAGCACGAAACCTTCCAACACAAAACAGCTAAAAGTAAGGTTCAGTGAGCTTGGACAGACTCCACCGGAACTCTCTAGTTAAGTCTGCTGTGTGCCCATCTCTCAGGCTACCGGAGCTTTTATAGGGATTTACCTTAAAGAAGCTTCTTAACGAAAACAGGTGAACTCAGGAGGGTGTCCCAGGGAGCATCCGTGGGGGGAGCCACTTTCTGGTGAAGAGCTCATGTTTCCAGGTCCATACTTCCAGCAGCACAGGAATAAAACAACTTGCTGGGGACAAAGGTGACAAGACTTCAAGTGTCCTACAGGGAAGTCAGGGAACTCAGAGCCTTTGCTTGTCCTTGGCTTGGCCAGGATCAAACGCAGCAGATATCAGTTCTTTCCAGGAGTTTTTGAGGGGGCTGGAGCCGCGGCCCAGTGACTACAGGGCTTGCCTGGCATGCGCGAGGATGTGAGTTCGAACCCCAGCACCCCGTTCACAGCGAAGTCCTGGAGCAACGAAAGCCACATGAAAAAAGTAAATAAAATTGATTCTGCCTCTCTCTCTCTCACTGTCCCTCTCTCTTAAAAAAAAGTTTTTGAATTTGCAAATGAATGCTGACCTTGAGTTACTCATATTTTCCCCTCTGTAGTTACAGAAGAGTGTGGAGAATTTTTTTTATCCCTCTCATAGATAATGCCGATTTTCTGTAGTCTAATTTTCCTCTAACGACTTTGTATCATTTGTACAATAAGAGCATTTGTTTGGGTTCTTGCTTTAATAAATTGTAGTTTTGCTTTAATGAACAAAACCAAATAATTTGTAATTGGTCCATTAATTATTTGCGTGTAAATTGCCTGTGCTAGAGTAACTTAATAAGCCATTGAAAAACATTCTCCTTGGCCTTCTGAGTTACACTCTATTTGGTAAACAATCTCTGGAGGGGAGGAAGAGAAGAAGGTATTTTATTTTGTTCGCAAGCAAGGAGGCCCTCCTTGGGAGTCCAAATGGGATTGCAATCTAAATCTTCCAGAACCCATAAGCCCCAAGGCTGGAGGGAGGACTCCATGGAAATTCAGTTTATTCAGGTGGTCATGAGTGGACCCTGTGCTATCAGCAGATCTGTGCTCTTGGCTCAATATATTAAGAGGAGGCAGAATAAGAACAAAGGAAGGGTAGTTCAGGAATTTATCAGACAAACTAAGAAGGAAGTTAGGGCGGACCCAGAAGATGACCAAAGAACCCCACCTGTCTCCCCGAGCTCCCCCACCTCTCTCTCTCTCTCAAAATAAAGGAAAGAGAAAGAAAACCAAGTGGGAGAAAAAACTTCTTTCAGTATCTTACTCAAAACAGGCATGATGCTAAGGAAGGAAAAGCAGCAGCTACCTGGAAGCCGTGTTCTGCTTCTGGTGGAAACACCGGTCGCTCTCACAGCTGAGAGGGATGCCACTGAAGTCGCCTCCTGAAACCCGAGAGCGCAGACTCTCCTGGTCCTGAAAGCTGATCTTGCAGAAGATTATTGATCGTGACTGTTTAGTGTTTGTTTTTTTAAATTTCATTTTGAAGATTAACGTACGCTAATAGTCCCATCAGGAGGTGTAGAAAATCCTGAAATAACCACATCTGCCATGTTTCGAGTACCCCGCCCTGCCGTATCTTCACTGCCCTTTAAAATCCCTTTCCAGTTTCTCCTGGCATTCCCAGACAAGTATAAATCAGGACTTTTCACATCCTCCTCCTCTTTTCCTTTTCATGCCAAGTATAATACGCTTTTTTGGTGTTTTTCTTCCTGATAACAGGTTTTGGTTACATTTCAATATGAATCCATGGAGTCCCTTTTTTTTTAAATACTATTCCATAGTGTGGATATACAATCATTTAATCATTCACTTAGTGGCTGGACCCGTAGTTTGTATCCAGTTTTTTTTTCTATTGCTTTACACTGAGATAAATGACTTTTCTGGTGTCACCACAGAAGGAGCCCTCACCTTCCCACATCCCAGCAAACTGAAGCGTGGTCAAGGTTTGGATTTTCCCAGCATAACACGTGAGCAGAAGTGTCTTCATAGGACTTTTTTTTTAAAGAGAGAGAAAGAGAATCAGTTTTATTTGGTTTTTCGTGTGGCTTTTATTGTTCCGAGACTTTGTTGTATATGTGGTGCTAGGGTTTGAACCTGTGTTTTTGTGCATGCCAGGCAAGTGCTGGAACCACTGGGCCCATCTTCGCAAGATTTTAATTCACATTTCTTTTGTGTTGAGGGCCACTTGTCTTTATTCTATGGTTAGCTGTCTTTCCTGTCCTCACCACAATCTGTCTTTTATGAAACGAATCCTTTGTTCTTGCCCTATTCCTAATGGGGGTCGTTTATGTCTTTGAAAGCCTGAAGGCCTCTGCAGACAAGCTTCCTGGTCTGACCCCGTATTCCTACAGCTGGTTAGGTCTCTTTTGGGTTGTCATCCCATAAAACTAGGCTGTCTGGTAGTAATCAGGTGAGCTCACTGGAGAGGAGGGGTGGGACCATCCTGGAATGTTTGTTCATGAAATACCGGACCTCAGATTGCACTTGAAGCAGAGCCCAGAGCTCACAGGATAATCATCAGCCTCAGAACTGAGCTTTGGCTGCTCCCTTGGCCTGTGTATATGCATGTGTGTGCGTGTGTATGCATGTGTGTGCCTGTGTGCATGCATGTGTGTATGTGTGTGTGCATGTGTGTCTGTGTGTATGTGTGTGTGCATGCGTATGCATGTGTGTGCCTGTGTGCATGCATGTGTATGCATGTGTGTGTGCCTGTGTGCATGTGTGTGCGTGTGTATGCATGTGTGTGCCTGTGTGCATGCATGTGTGTATGTGTGTGTGCATGTGTGTGTGCATGCGTATGCATGTGTGTGCCTGTGTGCATGCATGTGTGCGTGTGTGTGCGTGTGTGTGCGTGTGTGTGCCTGTGTGCATGCATGTGTGTGTGTGCATGTATGTGCCTGTGTGCATGAGTGTGCACCTACGTGCATGTGTGTGCCTGTGTGTGTGTGTGCATGCATGTGTGCACCCATGCCTACTTGCACAAACCTTCTGCTTTTCCCACAGTGAGGCCTCCCCTGAGCAACTTGTGCCGTCTGCTCACCT
>PVKS010052206.1:0-10852 GCA_004027875.1 Aplodontia rufa
TTAGTTAGTTGAGACTGTAGAAAACTCTATGATCTCTAGGTGTGAGGTGCTCATACAGCTGTATATTTAAATAGGAATCAACAGGGTGTAAGGGCTCTGCACCAACATGTGGCCTTCCTTTTGCACAGACTCTGGGCAAAGTATACATATGAGACCCATCCTAAATCATGCAGGGCACTCCTTTCTGTGACTGCTGCAGTAACAGTTGGCTCCCTGTTGCTAGGTCTCTGTGCCCAAATCTTTTGTCAATTTAAAATCTTTTCCTCTCATATGTAACTTCTCATTCATCTTGTGGAAACCATATAAGTGACCCAAAACATTCAGTTTGAGTCAAGCCTACCAATTCTTTCCAGTGCACTATTAGCACAGTTCTTCAGTTTGGTAATTCTGAGGTCCAAAACAGTGTTTGACAAAATGATGGAGCCATTGTAAAGGGCTTGTGAATATTTCTGATAAGTTCTTATTTCCAAGTTCTGATCTCTATGTGTCAAGAGATCATGTTGTTGTAGATTATTTTGTCTTAGGGGTATGAAGCATTCCTTTCTAGTCAGAAAACCAGTATGAGGTTCACTACTTCCTGAAACTGTTGAAATTCAGTTGGTTTGTCCAGCTTTCATGGGTTTGCTATGAGGCCTGTCATCCTCAAAATTCTTTTGTCATTTATTGCTCTGTCCCTCTCAATTAATTCATCTTGCTGTCCTGTAGTGCTCACAAGTCACATTCACTGAGTTTGAACTCCCTTTCCTGGCTTGGCACATACAAGATGCACATCTGCCTAAACAGTTTTTTTCTCTCTTAATCTTGTTTCACAGAACCTTGGAACATTTCTAATACAGTGAGTTCTTCCTGTGCTACAGCATCACCCCAACTCCCATGTCACCTGTCTACTCTGCCTGTGCTACTCGGTGACAGATACTTCATCCTTTATCAGCCCCATCCCCACTGACAGGATTTCCTTTATTAAACTCCTTGAGCTTGAAGGTGTCTCTGTGTGCTGGGCTAATGATGAACACCTTCAGATAGTATTTACTAGACTTTGCTGATTTCCTCTTGTCTGTAGTTGAAGAGCTATGCATGTATTCCTTTATGTGACACATGCTCTCTGAATATGTGGCCTTGGTTGCACTGTTTATTTTAGTGTAATTAAGTATATTGCTTTGTGTGTCTTTGAGATTTTGCTACATGTTGGTATAAAATGTGGCTTTTATTGCTTACAATTCTCAGGGATAGACTTAATTTTGCTAAATGATTCTTTTTGCTTTCAGGTATGTAGACCTAAAACCATCTCTTGAACACTCTAAATTTTTAAAATTGTATTTCTTGAGGGAAGTATTTTTTTTAGAGTGATTTTCTTTCTGTACTTTTTTTTCTTTTTACACTTGAAGAGGACTGTCCCACATCACAAGGTGGGTTTTAGTGAGGGAAGTTGGCTCAATGGCTCCCAGGAAGATTGGGCTGGCCTGTGAGAAGTGGAGCATTTTACACCTCGGTGTTGTTGGTCAGACCCTCCTATCCAGATGGATGGCACTTTCACAAGGACATCTTTGATTCTCTGAACACCTCCTGTCTCTCTTGCTTCCATCTCACCACCACTGCCCCACCTAGACTTCCCACTGGCCTCACAGAGCTGTCCACCCCTGGAAGATAAGCCGAATGTGATTGCAGCATCCTGGTGCACTTGGCCACCATTCCAGACTGGCTTCTGCCACTGCAAAGATGTGAATGGGTGGTACAATTTCCACGTTCATTTACTTACACTCCATCTCCCTGATTTCTAAACACCCATTATGAAGAGACTTTTCTTCCATGCAAAGAGCAAAAACTGGACTTCTGTGTGCCTGTGTGGACAGCCTCATTTTCAACATGCTGTGATTTGATCATGTGATGTAAACATTTGTGTTTTATAAAATTTACTTTTTTTATTTTTCTACTTTGAATTGTATCCATTTGGACAGTACCTGAATAAATGAGAAGCTTCTATCTTTGACCTGTGCAGGCCATTACTCAGTGGAGGCCATGTGTCCTCTTCCAATGTGGTGGCTCTGGTGGTGTCACCCTGGGCACTACCTTTCTTCAACCCCACGTGTCTGTTCCCTCCTGTGCTTCTGATGACTTCTGCCTCAGTGCCCTTTCTTTTCTGTCCTCTCTGTCTCACAGCCTCATCTCCTATGCCCTTCCCTCCTCCTGACTCCTCCTTCCTGTCCTGTCTGGGCCCCATCTAGACTTTCTTTCCCAGGATTCCCTGGCCAGACTTGGGCTCAGGGCCTTATAGCTGCACTTGGGTTGCCTTGCTGCCACCCTTCCTGAGTGACCAGGCACAGCTGGTGTATGTGCTGGGGATCTTCCACCTCTTCTGCCAGGCCACAGGGGAGTTGAGGTGACCCTATCTGTTGTGTGGGTGGGGCCCTTTGTGTTTTCCAAGTCTCTGACTTTATCTCCCAATGCCTCCTGACCCTGAGCTTGAGCTCCAGCATTCTATCATTGTGACTCAAGCCAAAGATAAACTGTAGGCAGTCAGCATGAAGATATTTCTGGTACACAGCAGTGATCAGCCAGATTTTGACCATAAAGGGCCAGATGTTAATTATTCCAGGCTTTGTGGGCCACAGGGTCTCTATCACAGACACTCAACTCTGCCATACACTCTCAAAGCAGCCATAGATGTAGAAAGAGTGGGTGGGCCATATGCCCATAAAACTTTATTTACAAGTAGTAGCAGTGGGCCAGATTTGGCCCAAACCCTGCAGCAAGCCAACTTGGGGTATATAGGGATGCTTCCATTTCTCTAATATATTGGAGGTTGATATGGCGTTTGGAACCTCAGAAGGGGAGTTGTTTAAGTGACTCTTATGATGATGTTTCAACCCCCAAAAGCTGGGACCACAGGTGTGTGCCAACATGTCTGGTGGGTCGAGCACTTTTTCTCAGTGCTGTGGGCTAAACCTGGACTTAGACACCTGCCCTTCAGTCAGGTATTTTACCTCAGGCAGGCAGGACGGAAAAGCTCGTCATGTGGCTATGGGGTCTATGTCCTTGGCAGAAGTGGAGTCCTTCACAGACACTCAGAGACCTCCTTGGATGTGGGGAAGCTGAGGAAGCTTGACTTTGGGTCCATACAATGTGCTAAAGAACCCAGGGCTCCATCACTGTCAAGGCCATTATGTGTTTAGCTGAGAGGTTCACAGGCTTGTGTTTCCTTCTGGCCAGGTGTTAATGCACACAAACTCTTGTGAAAGAATGAAAGATTGGGGGGAAAGAGGCCTTGCTGTAGTCAACCGAAACCACTCCAGGAATGTCACATGTGGAGAATTTGGTGTAGGGAGTTGATTACAAAGGTGACAGAAAGGCTAGTGTCAAAACAGGCAGTTAGATTACCCCGACATTTAGGAGCTGCAGAAAGCCACTAGCAGCATAAGCAGAAGGAAATGGCACTAGAAAGTCTCTCTTGCCAAGCTGCTGTGGCTAGGTTTACTTGCAGCCTATCTCTGCTGACAAGAGGTCCTGGGCTGGTGACGGGTTTCATCTTTCAGACTTTCATCTCCTATCAGTCCATGGAGGAGCAGACCTAATAGAAAACTGGCTGCCAGGGATCTGGGAGGTCTAGTGTGGCCTTGCAGTTGTGGTCAGAAGTGTCCAGAGCATGGAAGAGACACGAGAGATGTAGAAACCCAACCTGGAAGGGATGGACAAACCAAACTGGAACTCAGGCATCCAGTCATCCCTCTGCCCTCTGCACACATGGTCATTGTTCTCTGTCCAGAAACATTGGGTCCAATCTGTTCCCTTATTCCACTGTGGACATATTTATGAGGGTCTTCCTGGGAAGGAGTGCCTGGCCTTGATCCTGGGCAGAGCGATTCAAGGCCAGGGCAGGTTTGGCATGTGATGCACCCAGAGGGTCCCATGGATCTGCAGCCTGCACCCCACCTGAAGCAGAGGCCCCTGTGTGGCCTCTGGGAGTCAATGGAACTGGGCTCTGTGTTCTGCCTTTGGAACCATCCACTGAGGAAGCTGCAGACACTGTTGCAGGTGAGACTTAGCATTCAGATGTGGCAGAGTGCCTCAGGGGAGGTGGAAAGGCCTCCACACACTTCTTGAAAACAAAGGTCAGGTGCCCTGGACACTCGTCTCTATACAGTTCCCACAAAATACATCCACCAACCTGCAAAGGCTTGGTCAAAACCCCCACATACTCCTCAACTCGGAGACACACATCCCTACCTGGATCCCAAGGGAAGGTACCAAGAAAAAAACCAAGACTCCCAGAAATAACATGCTACCCCTCAGTCTCTAACTCCTGCACCAACAAAGAGTGCCTCTCTTACTCTTATTGAGGCTATCCATATCACTTCTGAACCCAGCACCTCTCCTGGCCTCCTCAGCCCTCTCCTAGCTTCACACACTTTCAGTCCCTCTACCTCTGGGCACACTGCAGGCCTCACAACCTGAGGCTGGGACCAGCCTTGCAAGACGGCAGCCCAGGCTACTGGCGCACACAAGTACAGGCTGGTTTGAACCAGGTCAATGAAGGCATGCTTCAGGAGGCCAAAAACATCCAGCAGTACAAATAAGACAAGAAGACAGGGACAGCAGTGCAGCACACCAGTCCAGGTTTGGGATGCCTCTTCCTCTATACAACCCAACCTTGCATGTAAGGCTGCTGTGTGAACAATCCAGGGCAATTCCTGCCCCCTTTCAGGTACAACTTGGAAAAATCATGCAACAAGCCTCTGCTGCAGTAGCCCCTACAACAAGAACCACCACCTGACCTTGTGTCCTTAATGGTCAAGCCATCCATCCCACACCCAGCAACTGTTCCTGGTCCCTGAAGGCCTGCCCTCTCCCGTCCCTTGCCCACACTTGAGCTTCCCTACCTTCTGCTGAGGATCTCCAAGACCCTTTAGGTCTGCTGTTGGATGCCAGGGAGGTCAAACTCGCCATCCGCAGGCCTGGGTTGGCGACACGAAGGGGGACTGCCACCCTCGCAAAGACACGGCCGGGAACATTGGAAACCTCACCAGTGCAGTAACAAGAAAGAGTATCCCGGTTTGCTCTCCCTCCGCTGGTCCAGTGTCAACATTCTCTTCTTTAGTTTTCCGGGACACGGAAGACAGCAGAAGCATGTCTTCCATGCTGCCGGGCCTTCTTCTGAAACCTCCTGGATGAAATCCCTCTGCTTTCAAAAAGCGCTTGTTCCACGTACCCTGACTTGATGGCCTAGGGCCCACTGGACATCCGAGGGTGTGGCCATGGGCAGGACCACGGCGTTTTGGGGCGAGGGGGTGTGGCCTGTGACAGGCATCGGTTCCACCTCCCTGTTGCAATGGAAAAATGAGAAATCAGAACATCAATGCACACCCCCTTGATTGCAATCAGCATTTACTGGGTCATAAACGCTACAGCGCTCAGGTATGCTCACAGTGTCTTTTGGGATATTTGCCCCTGAGGGATCTCTTCAGGGCACAAACGCTGTGCAGGCATGAGAAACTTTCAAGCTACACAGAAGAGCCTGGCAGTAAGGCGGTTTCAGGTAAGATGTAAGAAATGGGAGCAAACTTACAAAAGTGGTGCTTGAAGCTCATACAGGGAGCCAAGAATCACAGAAGCATTGGGGCCTGGACATTAATGACAGGTGCACAGAGCAAGGCTGCACCTGAGGCAGTGTTGAAGTTCACAGCCAACTTAGAAGAAGGAATTTCAATCTGATGGAAGAGACTGAGTCCATACTGGGTCCATATATTGGAGGTGAGTGCACATGAACACTGCAGTACCTTGTTATGAATGGAAAGGGAAGCAGTGTGGGGTGGCCAAGTTCTGTGATTTTTGCAGCAATTTGCTGAAGACTTGACCCAGATTGACAAGGCCAAATTCAGAAAACACAATGGTGCTTGCCTTACATCATTTTCTGAAAAAAAAATCTTGAACTCCCTCTGTTCATTATTCGCATAATTGTGGAGTAAATACTCTTTCAAACATGCATCCAGCTATTGGCCCCTTTAGGAAACGTACACCTGCATCGTGATCACTTTATACTCCTGTGGAAGAGATGCTTATGGTAATGACAAATTTTGTCTTGACACTCTTCTGCCCTACATCCCTTTTCATCTGTCCACGTAGTGTGTTCACCCACATACCTGTGGTCTCAGGACAAATTCACAACTCTTGATGTCTAAACTTTCTCATTTCTATTGGACCACCTTTCCCATCACAGTCTTTCCAAACATGATCACATACCTCCATGAAGAAAAGAAAAGGTGTAGTTACTGTTTCACCCTGAAACCACCAGCAACTGTCACAGTGGCATCTTCTAGGAGCCCCACAAATCTCATCTTTTCTCTCCATCATCTCTTACTCTCCATTTTAAACACTCATTTACTTGTGTGCAGTAGCACTGTTTCTTAGATTGCCTGGCTTCCACCCAGTGGACATTTACTCCTCAGGGATTTGCAAGCAGGGAATTGCAACATCAAATCATGGCTAGAAATGTGTGCCTGGTGAATTTCTGTGAGCTTTCTGTTTTTGAACATGCATGCTGGTTGAGTATACTAAAAGTATAAGGAAAAACTTCCTATGCCCTCAGTTTTGTTCTGGAAGGGTTGTGGTCGATCCGTGAGAGACATTCTGTCATGAACTAACTCCATTTCAAAGGTTCCTCCTGCTAATGCCATTACCTTGGTAATTAAGTCTTAACCATTTGGAAGACACGGGGCAAAAGGTGAGATTCTCAGAACCTAAACCTTCAGAGACACCAGGCCTCTCTGTCTGGATTTCTTACAAGATATCTGCAGAGCCTTTGGCCAAGCTCCATGGCCAAGGAGCAGAGTAGGATTGTGGCAAACACACCTCCAGCTACACCTCCCTAGCTTGGGTCCCAGCATCAAAATTAACAAGTGTAATAAATACACAGGAAAGTCAAATGAGCAATTGTGTTCCATCTTCCAAAGACAGATGAGTAAGAACTAAGACAAATGATCATTAAAGTTGGTGAATATTTCACGTATATGCATATAGGAAATTCCTCTGTTTTGCCACAACCAAATGTTTCCTGAAGTCACTCAAATGGAAACAGACCGAAAAAAAGACAAACACTTAGCAGATTTGGTTGTTTATGGATTCCCACATTTTTAAGGCAAACTCAACGGACTCAAAGGCCTTGAGCCTTAATACATATTGCACACAGGATACCGCATATCGTTAACAAAATGTCATGTTGCACACCGTGCCGACATATAGCAGTGGAGGGACCTCTGGTTATGGCTCCAAATGGAAAGAATGAACAAGAAATAGTTAGTACTACAAAAAGTCTTTAGGGCCACTTTTTGATCGTTCAGCTTAAGGAATCCATAGCTGTGTAGAAGCACATGTGTGTGGGTATTTCCCCACACACTCACAAACATTATATTTAAGAATAAGCATTACCTATTTTTAAAGAAGTAAAAGGAAAATGTCAAAATCACCATGAATTAGAAATACAATTGAATACAGTCACACACCTACCATAGGAGGATAAGGGTTTTGGTAAAATGTAAGGAGTAGTACATGCTCTCTATACTGAAAATGCAATTCAAGCCTTCAACACATTTCTTGAAAACAAAGCTCAGGATCCCTCGATACCAGTCTCTTTACACTTCCCACAAAGTACTTCCACCAAGATGCAATGGCCTGGCCAACAACACCCCCGAACACTCCCCAACTCAGAGACACCCACCCCTACCTGGATTCCAAGGGAAGGTACCAAGCACAAACTAAGAGTCCCAGAAAAATCATGCTGCCCCGCAGTCTCCACCTCCTGCACCAACAAAGAGTGCCTCTCGTTCCCTTTTTGGGACTACCCATATCGCTTCTGAACCCAGCACGTCTCCTGGCCTCCTCAGCCCTCTCCTAGCTTCACTCACATGCCCTCCCTCTACCTCTGGGCACACTGCAGGCCTCACTACCTGATGCTGGGACCAGCCTTACAGGACGGCAGCAATGGCTATTGGCGCACACAAGTCCAGGCTCAAACCAGGTCAACGCAGGCATGCTTCAGGAAGCCAAAATCAATCAGAGGCCACAAATAAGACATGGACTCAGGGACAGCACTGATCACACTAGTCCATGTTAGGGCTGCCTCATCCTCTATGTATCCCAACCTTGCATGTAAGGCTGTTGTGTGTACAATCCAGGGCTATTCCTGCCCCCTTGCAGGTACACCTTACAAAATCATGCAACAAGCCTCTGCTGCAGTAGCCCCTGCACCAAAAACCACTGCCTGACCTTGTGTCCTCAATGATTAAGCCATCCATCCCACACCCAACATCTGTTCCTGGTCCCCAAAGGACTCCCCTGACTAGGCAGCACATGCTCTCCCCCATCCATTGCCCACACATGAGCTTTCCTACCAACTGCCCAGACACTCCAATATCCTGTAGGTCTGCTGTTGGATGCAATGGAGGTCAAACTTGCCAACCACAGGCCTGGTATGGCCAGCCACATGCAAGGTGGACTGTCACCCTCGCAAGACCACGGATGGGAATATTGGAAAACTCACCAGTGCAGTAACTAGATAGAGGATCCTGGTGTGCACTCCACTGCTGCTTCCAGTGTCAACATTCTCTTCTTCAGCTTTCGAGAACACGGTGGACAGCAGAAGCATGTCCTCTTTCATGCCGCCGGGTCTTCTTCTGAAATCTCATGGATGAATTCTCTCCAATTTCAAAAAGCACTTGTTCCACGTGCAATGACTTGAGGGCCTAGGGCCCACTGGACATCCGAGGGTGTGGCCATGGGCCAGGGAATGGCGGCTTGGATTGAGGGGGTGTGGTCTGTGAGAGGCATATGTTCCAACCACCTGTCAAAATGGAAAAAGGAGAAATCAGAACATAAATGCACACCCCTTTGATTGCACTCAGCATTTACTGGGTCATACATGCTACCACGCTCAGAGATGCTCACAGTATCATTTGGGATATTCGCCCCTCAGGGTTCTTTGTAGGGCAAAAAGCTGTGCAGGCATCTGAGATTTTCAGGCTACGCAGGAGAGCCAGGATGTAAGGTGGATTCAGGTAAGATGTAAAAATGGGGGCAAACTTATGAAATTGGTGCTTGGAGCTCAGACAGGGAGCCAAGAATCTCAGAAGCATTGGGGCCTGGACAGCAATGACAAGTGCACTGAGCAAGGCTGCACCTAAAGCAGGGTTGAAGTTCACAGCCAACTTTGAGGAAGGAATTTCAACCTGATTTCAGACATGGAGTCCGTACTGGGTCCATACATTTGAGGTGAGTGCAGATGAGCACTGAGGAAGCCTGCTATGGACGGAAAGGGAAGCAGTGCGGGGTGGCCTAGTTCTGTGATTTTTGCAGCATTTTGCAGCATACTTGACCCAGACAGACCAGGCCAAACTCAGAAAAGACTGTGGTTCTTGGCTTACACCAAGAACCACAGACATTCAAAGACAACTGAGCTTGGAATCATATATGCCACAGTCTGAGAGAAGACAGGTGCCAAACAAGGTTACTTTATCCTCAAAACTATTCTTTAAAAGTTCAGATAAAAATAAAGTCTTTCAGGATGAGCAGAAATATAGAATTTAATGTAAATATTACTTGACAAAAGTTCTCACTGGGAGCTCACAATCGTTTAGTGCTGGCACAGCAATCAACACACAGATCATCATATTAGAATTAGGAATGCTGGTGCTAGAGTGGTGGCTCTACGGTTGTGTCTCTTGTCTGGATTGTGCGAGTACATGAATTCAAACCCCAGCACCCATGTACACAACTAAGTGACTGAGTAACGAATGCCATGTGAGAAACAAATAAAATCTGATTCTCTCTCTCTCTCTCTCTCTCTCACTGCCCTCCTGTCTTTAAAAAAGAAAAGAAGATGGAACATTAAATGAATAATTTCCAAGAGACATAACAAAACAAATAACTGAAAATATAATAGTCACTTCTCCCCAAATTGGTGCTGGGACAACTGGATAACCTAAGAAAAGGAAAATTTTGGAACTCTACCAAATATCCCATGCAAAAATCAACTTTAAATACATCAGCGAAATGTAAAAAATGAAACCGGCACATAGCTGGAAACATAGGCATAAATCTGCTTTACTGGATTTGAAAATAACTTCTTAGATATGACTCCAAATATAAAGAATAAATAGACTTCATCAAAATTAAATACTCTGTGATCTTGAAAGAGAAATGTTGAGAAGATGATAAGGCAAGACCTTGAGTAGAAGAAAATTGTTCACAATTCTGTATCTAATAAGAGCTTTATATGTAGCATATATGAAGGATTCTTCAGTAATAAAATACATTGAAGTCTCAATTTGAAGATGGAAAGATAATTACAGTGAACATTTCTGAAAATGAGAAGTAGAAATGTCTAAAAGGCACATTAAAGGAGACAGGATATGTATACCAGGTTATAATACCATCTAATCAGGGGGTTAATGCAGGAGTTAAGCTTCAGTAAGTTACAGACACTCTAAGGGTTATACAAAACCGTGTTTCAAAATAAAAAAAACATACTGGGGATGTAACTCAGTAAGAAAGCACTCATGTGGAAACTCGGGTCTAAACGAAATTATAACAAATGGTCTCAAAAACATCCAACAAACATGAGAGGAAATGCAAATAAAAACCACATTGAGGAATCACTTCTTGCCATGAGGACGATTTCTTTTTCAAACTAAATCTGGAAAATAAGCGTTGGCTATTTATCTTGATACCCATGAAAGAACATATGCCCAAATCCAAGCTTTGCATTTGGTTCAGTGGCAAAGCCACTTCAAAAAGGATATCTTATGGCATACCATGGTTTTCTGAAAGCTCTTTGCAATAGAATAGGTGTTAACTTTAAGAAATT
>PVKS010052207.1:0-10851 GCA_004027875.1 Aplodontia rufa
GGCTATGGAAACAACCCCGGTGTCCCTCACAGGAAGAATGGATCCAAAAACTATGGTACATTTATACCATGGAATATTACACAGCAATCAGAAGCAATGACATTGCAGCCTTCGAGGGTAAATGGATGGTTATGGAAGAGATCATGATGAGTAAAATCAGCTTAACCCAGAGATCTAAGGGTCGATTGTCTCCACTCATAGGTGGAGGTGGGGACTAGACCCTGGACAGTGAGAAAGTTGGTGTAGTAACATGAGTTAAATCCAGATAAGATGTAATGCTTTACAATCTAATACCTTTTTTTTAGAATTATAAAGGGAAAGGGAAGGGAGGGATAAGGGAGGTTAATTGGGGGGGGCACTCCTGGAGATAATTGCAATATCCAGAATATTTACACATTTTATACACATTTTATATTATTTTGTTAAAATCGTGTAAAGTTGTTCAAAAAATAATAATAAATAAAAAAAAAAGTTAGGGCTGGAACCACCTTTTGATCCAGCTATCCCACTCCTGGGTATCTTCCCAATAAGCTAGATTCGGCTTAGTATAGAGATACAGCTTCATCAATGTTTATAGCAGCTCAATTTACTACAGCTAAATTATAGAATCAACCCAGATGCCCCTCACTTGATGAGTGGATCTAAAAGCTTTGCTACATTTGTACAATGGAATACTACTCTGCTATGAGAGAAAACAATATTATGGCATTTGCAGCTAAGTGGATGGAGATGGGAAAAATTTTGCTACATAAAGTATCCCATACTCAGAGACTCAAGGGCGAATGTTTTCTCTCATCTGTAGAAGCTAGAATTCAAGCAAAAACAGTGTTAGAGGGCTAACCTAACAATTACCTCAACGTGTATTAATTTTTACACGATCATAGGGAACTGTGCTTAGGTTTCTGGGCGATGTACAGAGGGGAGAGGGGAATAGGAAGGACATCAAGGAGACCAGAGAGAGGTAGTATGGGTGAATCTAATCTGAGGGGAACCTCCAACTTCCAGGAGAATTCCAATTAACTTAAGGCTTATGTAAAGTGAAACATGAAACCATGGGAAACCAAAAGGGGGGAAACCATGGTCTGACAGCAGTATTGGCTTGTTCTGTCATTACACTTTTGTTCTTGATTGTTTGACGATGAACCCCTCCTAATTATAAGACCATGATTATCAAATAAAACTTTTTTAAAAAAATACTATTCTGCAATATCAAATGACACTATCACATCAGTTTTTAATTTCCTTTCCAGGTGCTAGGTTTCTGTTGCACTAATAATACATTTCTAAAAACAAAAAATCAGAGAGAGAAAAAACAGAGGTGTAGAATGAGAAAGACGGTAACCCAGGTATTCCAATTGTTTGTGGTTTTTTTTCCCTTTTTCTTTTTGTAGTACTAGGAATTGAATACAGGGCCTCCTACATCCTATACAAGCACTCTACTGAACTACAATTCCAGACCTTTCTACTGTTTTTTTTTTTTTTTTTATTGTGAGACAGGGTCTCACTAGGTTTCCCAGGCTGTCCTCAAACTTGAGATCCTCCTGCTCAGTTTCAAGTAACTGAGATATAAAGTGCTAAGGAAAATATTAAAGATCTTCCCTATTTTTATGCCTACCGTGACCTTTGCATATCTTTGACAGAACACCTGCCGACTTCCCAGTGGGTTTCATTCACTTAGGAAAACTCAGAAACCTTCACTTGTCTCAAGGCAAACACTCCTTTCTCTCTTCAGGGAATTTGGCAAGTCCTTGGGGACATGATATGTCCTTTAGAGGATCTCTAGGTCATACAGATTGTTAGAATGGAGCTTTTTTGTTCTAATTTGTATTTAAAGAGCCCCACTGGGAATAAGATTTTGGAGTCACGCTGGTGGAGAGGACACTTTACCTAGGACTTCCCAGTTGGTACCCTGAAGAGCTATATGACCAGCTACATGACTTCAGGCATTGATGTTTCCCCTGATCTGGTGATATATTTTCTTCTCTTTCACTTTTGTTTACATATTATTGACAAAATAAATTCTATCTCATATTTAAAAAACAAAGTAAACAGCATGAGGAGTCAAGATATTGTGGAAGAAAGACTTTTTTGCTTTTGGAAGGAATGGTCTGTATTTACATTTTGCACTGGACCCCACAAACTAAGTAGCTGTACCTGAAGTCATGAAGCGGTGGACAATCTCAGGAGGCAACTCTGAGCAACACACTCGGCTCCTCTAAGGTCAGTTTCTTAATCTGTAAAATAAGAACACCAGTTCCTGGATCACTGGATTTTTCTAAGATTTCAGAACGAATTCAAGTGAAGTGTTTGACCCAGCACTTGACACTTTTTAAGTCAATACTAAAACATGCTAATCAAAGTTATACAATTCACACGTAAATCTCAATTTTATCTCTTCTACCTGCAGAACAATTCTTAAAACAGCAGTTTTCACAGGCTATCGCAAATGTTCATCCTAATTTTGCTTCAAATGTTCAGTTTACATCCACTTAAACCTTTCTAGAATGTGTGGAACAGGATGTCCAAAGCTCATCTATAAGAAAAAAATCTTGTGAGATTTTTCATAAGACGTGATGGTTAAAAGGGAAGAAATCTTCATAAACACTACGTTAAAAAAAAATGGGCAAGATTCAGTCTCTCAAATACTTGACCCTTTAACTAAAGTTTTTTTTACCCATTAGGAAAACAAAAACGAAGGTCCTTAAAACGCGTGGTTCAGTATACAAGGGAACATAATCAAATCAGCGTCATGAAAGCAAACGTTTTGAGGAGTATCACATCCAGTCCCACTCGGTCAGCCTAACTGTCCGCGCCCTGTTTCCATAGGAACGCGTGGTTCCAGCGTGTCGCCCCGGCCCTCGGAAGTCCCTCTTCCCTGGTTCTGCTGCCCTTCTCATCACTGCTTTTCCTCTCTGGGCATTTGCTAGCAGAGTCCGGGAAGAGCATAGGGCCGAAGACGCAAAGGTGGAAGGCCTGGCAACAGCAGCTGTGGTGTGGCAGAGTTCACATGCAGGTAGACTCCGATTCTCCCCCTGGACCTACCATGGCGCAGCCTGGAGCTCTTAACCTCAGCAAGGTGCCTAGGTCTGTGTACCAGTGGAGTTGATCTTGGTGCTCTCGAACCAGCCACTCTTTCTTTCCGTGGAGCGAATAATTAGAATGGGGAAGGGATGAAGGATGTGGCTCCAGGAGCCTCATGATAGACCTAAGTAGGTTTCCAGGAGCTCGGAAGTATTGACTCCCCTTCATGGTTTCTAGAAGTGTTGCACAGTGCCTGTCCCATAATAAACTCTCCGTACCCATTACCTGCTTTTTACTGATAGTTGAAAGTGAAGGAGAGAGTTTAAGTACTGTGGCTTAAACCTAAGAAATTGCTTGTATTTTAATGAGATCACATATGCTTAGTACCTCATTTCTTCCTCCAATTACTGTCCCATTCCTCTGGTTCCATTTAGAGCAAAATCTCAACAAAGAGCTATTTGTACTTGTAGTCATATTTACTCTTCCCTGGTGGATTCTTTAATCCAGTCTCATACAGCATTTGCCCTCTCTGCCACCATCAGTATAATGTGTTAATGTCACCAAGCTACCACATTCTGCCACTTACCCCTTTCCTGTGTGTTTGTGTGTTTGTTCAGGAAGTAGTTAAGTTATCTGAAACCTTGAAGGATGAAAATCAGTGAACAAATGAGGACCTCACAGCTAGCTACATATGCAAAAGCAGTCATCCCATTTATTCTGTGGATATGTGTGTATGATGAGCTAGTCGCTGCTCAGATTACAGAGTTGTATAAGATATACTTTGTTTTATAGAACCCAGAACAAGGAATAAATGCTTAATAAACACCCAACTATGATACAGAATATAAGTAATTAGTACTCCCAGAAAAATAGTAGTGCAGGAAAGTTTCCAAAAACAGAAGTCGAATACTGTTATCTGTCCTTCGTATTTGGGATCTGACACAAGAATCACAGGCAGTGATTTAGTAAAGCTGGCAAAGTATTCTAATCAGAGTGAGCATCCTTGATGAGGTTCTAAAACTATCTGAAACAAGAAAAGAAAAGTTCTATTATCAGGTTTTAATTTTAAATGTTATTTAATGAAGTATGTTAATGAAAATAAACAGTTGAGTTCAAAAGGAAAAGTAATATGCCATTCTGTTTAAAAAGTCACTGATTTTGATCACAGATCTAATATTGATCTTTCACTGCTGAAAATAAGTTGGTGAAATTCTGATTTGTAATTTTATAGTTGGTGGATCAGAGTGACAGCCATGAACCCACTGATCTTTCAGCATTACGAAACAGCTGGATGCATCATGGGCTTCCTCAATTAATGCTGATATTAAGGACTCAACACCACCAAACGAAGTCTTCTTGCTCCCCCAAATCAAACTAACCTACATTTGATTGAACCTGTAGATTTGAAAGTTTTTATACTAAATATAAGGAACAAAGAAATGTATTAAATGACACCATAGTGTACAAACAGAAAAATCCAGAATTCCATAAGGCAAAATATCTATTTTTTCTCACACATTAACAGCTAGAAAAAAGTAAAACAAAAAAACAAAATATATACATTTTAGAGACTTAAATACATAATTATAAAATTCAATATTTGAACCATGTTTGAACTTTAGTCATACAAAAAAAATTTAAAATGGGAAAAATTATTAGATAACTGGTGAAATTTAAATATGAACTAGTAAAAGTGAAGTTTGAGACTAAATTAGATTCTCCACACTTGCTGGCAGATGGGAATCTATGTAAGTTGCAGACCTCTGCACCCAAGAAAGCCCATTTTAGTGTTAGCAGCTAATCATAGCAGGGGATACTTCTGGCAGAGCTCCAAGGGTTGCTGTCAGCAAGGCCAATTCTAACTGAGTGGCATGTTGCAGCTCTTAATAACAGTTCACCCCCTCAAGTGTTGCAGCAGACCCCAGCAGCTCATCACCAGTTTTTTCTCTCCAGGCTCCTGTGTCATGAATTTGAAGAATGAAATCCACAGACAAGGAAGAATAAGTATCAAAGAGTAGAATTTATTCAATTGAGAAGAGAATAGTGAGCTCTTGCAAAGAGGGGACCCAACAGGAGTTGCCACTTGCATGTGGTAGTCTGGGGGTTTATATAGCTCCTGGGTCAATACTATGGTCCAAATTTATGCTAATCATGTTTTGGAAAAGTATGAATGCTATAGTACAAATTTATGCTAATTTGATTTTGGAAAAGTGCCAATGCTACTGGCTAGCCCTTGAATCTGACCTTTTGGATCTTTCTCCATTTCCATTTTCCCACTGCTGGACCACCAGAGGGCAAGAGGTCAGTGACCTCTGTTTCACCTCAGTCCTGGCTCATAGGATCTCAGGCCTGTGCAGGCATGATGCTTCACTGCCCATGCTCTCTGCCTATGCTCCAGTCCAACAGGGCCAACACTTTGTGGCTAATCTTCAGCAGGGATTAGTGGGCTTGCTGCATAGCCAAGGAGCCATATTGGCCAGGGAAGAGCTGAAATTCACTAGGTATTGTAACATCAAGGAATTATGAATGTTTTTAAGTGAAATAATAATATGGTGAATTTTTCTAACCTTTTAGAGATTTCCACTTAAGAATTTAGATACAATGTCCTACATTTGCTTCAAAATAGTAGAAGTAGTAAGAGGTTTGAAAAATAGTGGGCAAAAGAAAAAAAGAAACTATATAGGCTTTGTGATGTTAACTGCTGATCTTATTTGATGTGTACATGCAGTCCTTAAATTGTTCTAATTTTCTGTGTGTTTGAAAACCTCCTTTAGAAAGCAATGAAGACTATCACTAGAGAAAATCAAGAATGTGCAGGAACAATATGAAGGTGAAAATCAAATATTTTATTTTCCAAGACTTCAGAGACAAGCAGTACAAAACTTTTCTTGCACTACATTTGAGTCTCTTTTTGAGGCAAATTTATTCAACATACATATACATACATATTTAGAAAAATATTATTATATCTATATTGAAGCAGAGCATTTTAATACTACTAAATTTAAAATAGAATCCTTAGAGAATGCCTCACAACTCTTATTAGAGTAGGATAAGAAAAAAATTATTTATATGGATTATTTCTAATGCTTAAACTGCTTTGTTAATGCTTCATAAATATTTGTATATTTGATTATTTCCCTAAGATGGGTCACTTAAAGTAAAACTATTGTCCAAATGGAATTATTTAATGTTCTTGGTACACACTGTCAAGGTAATTTAATGAAAAATGAGATAAATTTATGCTCAAATAGTTTATTCAAATACTAATCTCTCACTTTTTTGATAGCATTGAAAGGTGATGCTATTTAAATAATCAATTTTTATAATGCTCAGTCTTTCCATAGAATAACTAGTATGCTTCTCTATTCAGCAAATATTTTGAGTTTTTTCTTATAAGCCCTGTGTCAAGATTATTCCTAGGTATATTATAAAGAGAATCTTTTATAAAGTATAACCCCTGATTATTACTAGCATAGGAAAGTTTTTTAATCTTATAAACAATAGGATTTATATTAATTCTATGATATTTTCTTGAGTTTGATTTTCTTGTGCTTTATTTGGATCTGTTGCAACTTGTAGTGAATAGCCTCTCAGAGACTCTCTGTTTTGTATAAAATGAAAATAATAAAAACTACTCCTTCATAGTTATGAAAGTGAAATAATGCATGGTCCTATTTTAGAATATAGTCAGGATTCATTAAATATTTAAAACCTAATATTATATATCTGAGTTCTCTCATGAAAGCTAACATACTTCCTCTAAAAAAATGGCCATTGTTGTCTAGAGACTGCATTTGTAGAACTTAGGCCTCTCATGCTATAGGAACATTTGACTTAATATTTTAGATTAGCCCAAAGTGCTGATGGTATGTGATCCATTGAATTGACTCTGAAATACTTAGGTAATCTGGTTACCCAGTTAAATAAAAGATTATTGATATCAACCATCTGAAATTATTTCAGGGTAGCCAGGACAAAGTATTGGCTTTGAGTGAAGATTCAAAATATTCTTATGGGGCAAATCCAACTTCTTGATTTTTTCTGGAACAGTCCCTCCGGCTATTTGTTGCCAGGGCACAGAGAAAGAATGAATCCTGTAATCATGAAACTCTGTACGTGAGGAAAAAGAGAAAAAAGGAGAATGTGTAGATTTTCCATGTCTCTATTACTTAGAAGTATTTCCCTGAGAAAATGGTGGGGATAGGAGAGATGAAGGCTAGGTGGGCCTAGTCTCTGATAAGTTACCTCAGACTTTGAAAGAACAGGATAATGCCCTATGGACTAATAGGTATCTCTGAAAACTATAGAACACTAAAGAAAGAAATTGAAGGACACCTAAAGCATTATACAGATTCAATACAATACCCATCAAGATTTCAATGGCATTCTTCACAGAATTAGAAAAAAGTCATGAAATTCGTTTGGAAAAATAAGAAACCCAGAATAGCCAAAACAATCCTTAGCAAAAAAAGTGAAGCAAGAAGCATCACAATACAAGATTTTCAAATTATACTACAGAGTTATAGCAACAAAAGCAGCAAGGTACTATCACCAAAACAGACATGAAGACCAATGGAATAGAATAGAAGGCACTAAGACAAACCAGCAAAATTCCAGGTACCTCATACTCCTCAAAAGAGCCAAAAACAGAAGTTGGAGAAAAGGCAGCCTCTTTAACAAACAGTGCTAGGAAAACTGGAAATCCATTTATAGTAGAATGAAAATCAATCAATATCTCTCATCCTGCACAAAACTCAACTCAAAGTGGATCAAAAAACCTGGGAATTAGAACAGAAACAATGCACCTACTAGAGGAAAAGGTAGGCCCAACATTCCAACATGTTGGCTCAGGAACCAGCTCCCTGAACATGACCTCCAAAGCACAAGAAGCAAAATGAAAAATCAATTAATGGGATGGCATCAAACTGAAGTTTCCTCATGGCAAATGAAACAAGTAAGAACATGAAGAGAAAATCTACAGAATGTGAAATATAGCTTTGCCTCCTGCACCACAGGGCATTAATATCCAGGATATACAAAGAACTCAAAAAACTTAACATTAAAAAAAGCAAATAATCCAATCAATAAATAGGCAAAAGAACTAAACAGAAACTTCTCAAATGAAGAAATAAAAATGGCCAACAAATATGTGAAAAAAATGTTCAGTATTTCTAGCAATTAAAGAGAAAAGCAAATTAAAACTATAATGATATTTCACCTCACTCCAGTTAGAATGGCAATATCCAAGAAAACACACAACAATAAATATTGGCGGGGATGTGGGAGAAAGGATACACTTACACATCATTGGTGGGACTGAAAACTGGTACAACCACTCTGGAAACCAGAGTGATTTGGAAAAATAAGAGACACCTCAAAAAATTAGGAATAGATCCACCATTTGACCCAGTCATTCCATTGCTCAGTATACATCCAAAGGACCTAAAATCAGCATTCTACAGTGATACAACCACATCAATGTTCATATCTGCTTAATTCACAATAGCTAAGCTATAGAACCAACCCAGACACCCTTCAACTGATGAATGGATAAAGAAAATATGCCATATACACAATATGGAGCACTACTCAGTCATAAGAAGAATGATATTATGTCATTTGCTAGCAAATGGATGGAACTGGAGGATATCATGCTAAGTGAAACAAGCCAGTCTCAAAAAGCCAAAGATCAAATGTTCTCCTGATAATGTGGAAGCTAACCTGAAATAAGAAAAGAATAGAGGAATAGTCATAGGGGAAGGAAATGCACGAAGGAGAAATGAAATAGGGAGGGTTCGTGGAAGTAATCAGATATAACTTGCTCATGATCATATATGAATATACCATTGTGAATCTCATTAGTCTATATATCAACCAGTCACTAAAAAACCAGCTATTTTTTAAATAAAAAAGACCAGTAGATGGAAGAGAAAGGGGTGAGGAGGGATACTGGGGCTGAATTATAATAAGTTATACTGCAGGCTTTTATAAAAATGTTAATGTATATCCTATTGTCAAGTATATCTTAAAATGGGGAAATACTGGAACCAAGTTCAAACAAGGTATACTACAATTTTTTATAAGTATGCCACTGTACATACTATTGTCATGTATATTAAAAACATGGTTTTCATAGGTACAAGAATTATGTCAGTATACGTAGGTAAATTAGAATAAATATATACCCCAGAAAGAGAGGCAAGAGACCAGGGAATGGGAGGAGGAAAGTGGGGAAGTGCTGGTGAGGAAATGTTGGACAAATTATATGTTGAATTGCATGCATGTATAAATATGTGACAACAAATCCCATCATTCTGTACAACTATAATGCACAAATAAATAAATAAATAAATATAAAATAAAAGGTAACTCTGGTCAGGCTGGGCCTTGGAGAAATGCTTGACTACATTGGTCATTTTCCAGAGAGCAGGTTGCCTAAATTAGTGAAGAAGCTACACTACATTTGTGTATGCTTATCCCTTTGAACTCATTACCTCAGTTCTGTGATCTGCAAGGAAGGTTTAATCCAGATATTGATATTCTTGAGTGCATTCCAGAATACTTTGTCACACCTTGTACAACTCCTCCCTCACTCTAGCACTAATCACGTAGAATGGTGATCAGTGTTCTCTTACAGAACACTGTAAGAGAATATTAGGAAAGAGATACGTATAGCTGATGAATCCGTACTCTCACACAAGAAGCCCATTATTCTTGTATTTAATGTAGAACACTGGTATTTTGCTGTGCTTTTCTTCAAAGTGTTATCTTTCCTCTTATACCATCACCAGACCATACCTACTCTACAGAATTTGTGATGTTGTTATGGGTGCACCATAACTAGCTGTATGCAGTTGTGCATGCCTGTAATTCCAGAGAGGTTTGAGTCTGAAGCAGAAGAATCACAAGTTTGAGGCCACCTGGGCAACTTAGTGCAAACTTGTCTCAAAAAATAATTTGAAACAAAGGATGGATGCTTATGATGTCGTTCAGAGGTAGAGTTCTTGCCTGTCATAGGCAAGTTTGGGTTCAATCCCAGTACTGAAAAGTATATATGCTGCAGGCACAATATACTTAGGCAGGCATATAAATTTAGAAATTTCAATAATCAAAATACATGGATACAGTCATTTATATCTATAACATGGGGGAATTACATAGGAGATGTGAGATAGATCAGAGAGTGAGTGAAGCAGGGGAGATCCTGGACAAGGAACAGGTTTACGCATGTATGAATGTGAAGGAATAAATCCCTTCAGTATGTAAGACTATGTTGAGAATATATATGTCTGTAACTTCTGATATATATATATATATATATATATATATATATATCTCACACATATATATATACAAACATAAATATATGTGTATATATATACATGTTATATATATAACTTGTTTTATATATATATATATATATATATATATATATATATATATATATATATAGTAACAGAAGTAAAGAGTGTAATGTACCCTGAAGAAGTATCCCTTGCAGATGGAGTATCTCACTGATACAGTCAAGGACAAACAACAGGAAAAAAAAATGGTAGAGGGGTTCAATGAAAATAAATAGCATTTGGAGGAGCAAAATATGGAAACAATGTCTCTTTTCTTTCTTTCTCCTTCTTTATCCTTTTCTCTTTGGATTGACAATCTTTCATGGAACTACAATGTAACTGCTTAAATATATATTGTTGTATTCAAATGCTTACATACATCCCCATGTAAGGAAGTAAGAATGTGCAGATCACAATTTACCATTGCTAGGCTATGGAAACAACCCCGGTGTCCCTCACAGGAAGAATGGATCCAAAAACTATG
>PVKS010052208.1:0-10857 GCA_004027875.1 Aplodontia rufa
AAAGTGGTGTTGTAGTTTATCAAAGGCCTTTTCTGTGTCAATTGAAATGATTATATGATTTTTTTTAAATTTTTTTATGTGGTGAATCACATTTATTAATTTGCATATGTTGAACCAGCCTTATTTTCCTGGAGTAAAGCCCACTTGATCATAATGTATTATCTTTTTAATGTGCTTTTGTATCTGATTAGCTAAAATTGTCTTAAGGATTTTTGCATCAATGTTCATCAGGGAAATTGGTCTGCAGTTTTCTTTCCTTGACATGTCTTTTTTGGGTTTTGGAATCAGTGTAATATTTGCTTCATAAAAACGTGTTTGGGTGTGATCCCACTCTATCAATTTCCTGGAAGGGCTAGTAGAGGATCGGTGTTAGTTCTTCTGTGGAGGTTTGATAGAATTCTGCAGTATATCCATCCGGACCTGGGCTTGTCTTTTTTGGGAGAGCTTTGATTGCTGCTTCAATTTTGCTATCTTTGATAGGATGGTTTAGATTTTCAATGTCCTCCTGTGTTAAAGAGGGGATGTCATGTGTGTCCAAGAACCTGTCCATGTCCTCCAGGTTATCAAACTTGGCAGAGTATAAATTTTCAAAATAGGTTCTGATAATCTTCTGGATCTTGGATGAATCTGTGGTGATATCCCCATTTTCATCTCCGATTTTGTTGGTTTGCTTCATTTCAATCTTCCTTTTGGTGAGTTTTGCAAGGGGTCTGTCGATTTTATTAATTCTTTCAAAGAACCAACCTTTGTTAATAGTTCGTATAGTTTTATTTGTTCCTAATTTCGTTGATTTCAGCTCTGATTTTGGTAATTTCCAGTCTTCTGTTAGCATTGGGGTTGGTCTGTTCCTTCTTTTGTAGTCTTTTGAATAGAAGCTTAAGGGTATTTATCTGGTCTCTCTCTATATTTATGATGTATGCACTCAGTGCTATAAATTTACCTCTTAAGAATGCCTTCATACTGTCGCAGATGATTTAGTATGTTGTTTCCTCATTATCATTCATTTCCAAGAACTTCTTAATTTCTGCTCTCATTTCCTCTTTTACCAATCCTTCATTTAAGAGGTAGTTATTCAATTTCCAAGTATTTGAGTAGTTTCTGTTGTTTCTCTTATTGTTGATTGCTAAGATCATAGCGTTATGATCTGGCAGAATACATGGGATTATATCCAATTTTTTATATTTGTTAAGATTATCCTGGTGAACTAGGATATGGTCTATTTTAGAGACGGATCCATGAGCTATTGAGAAGAAAGTAAATTTAGCTGTCTTAGGATGGAATATTCTGTAGATGTCCGTTAAGCCCAATTAATTAATAGAGTAGTTCAGATTGGAGGTGTCTTTATTGATTTTTTTGTTTTGATGATTTGTCTAGAATTGACAGTGGTGTGTTGAAGTCCCCCAGAATTATTGTGTTGAGATCATTGAGGGAATTAATGTATTTAAGTATTTTTTGCATATATTTGGGGGGTTGTAATTGGGGGCATAAATGTTAATTATGGTTATATCTTCTTGATGGACTGCCCCTTTTAGTATGATAAAGTGACCATCTTTATCCTTTCTGACTAGTTTTAGCTGGAAATTGATTTTATCAGAAATTAGAATCGCTTGGCCAGGTTGCTTTTTTGGGCCACAGGCCTGGTAGATACTTTGCCATCTTTTCACTTTCAGCCTGTTTCTATTTTTGAGTGTCAAATGTGTCTCTTGCAGGCAACATATTGTTGGATTTTGTTTTTTGATCCAGTGGGCCAGTCTTTGTCTTTTAATTGGGGCATTGAGACCATTCACATTCAAAGTTAGAATAGATATGGGAGGCTGAGTCTCTGACTTTGTATCAATTACAGAGTTTTGAGTCATCTTGGAAGTCTGTTTGTGTATAATATGATTATTGCTTGCCCTTGTTTAAGGATTTATGATATCATTGGCATTTTCTTCTGAATGGAGAACATCCTTGAGAATGTTCTGTAGTGCAGGATTTGTGTTCATGTATCTTGCTAGCTTGAGTTTATCATTGAAGTATTTAATTTCCCAGTCACATCTGAAGCTGAGTTTTGCAGGGTATAATATCTTTGGGTGGAAGTTATTATTTTTTAACACTTGAAAGATATTGTTCCAAGCTCTTCTGGCCTTCATTGTTTGTTCTGAAAAATCCATAGTGATCCGAATTGGTTTGCCTCTGAATGTGATTTGGGGCTTTTCTCTAGCAGCTTTTAGAATTCTCTCTTTAATTTCTCTGTTATTCATTTTGTATATGATATGTCTTCATGAGTTTCTCAATTGATTAGTCTATTTGGTGTTCTATAAGCATCTTGGATGTGATATTCCGGATCAATAGTAAAATGAGGGAGGTTCTCACTTATGATTTCACTTAAAAGGTTCTTGAAGCCTCTTGTTTGCTGTTCAGAATTTTCCTCCAGATCAATGATTCTCAGATTATTATGCCTCATCTCATCCAATATTACTTGAAGTTCTGATTATATAATATAAGCTGTTTATCTTGTTTATCTTCTTTGAATTCTATATTGTTTAGCCTATCCTCATTGTAAGATACTCGTTCTTCAAGAGCTGAAATTCTATTTTCAGTGGAGTTTACTCTGGTGTTGGTATCTTCTAGTGACATTTGAATTGGTTAACCATGTTTTTCAACCCTGATAGCTCAGCTACATCTCTTTTCACCATGTCTATTTCTTTGTATATCTGATCCTTCATCTCATGGAATTGTTCTTTTATTTCCCTGTAGAAGTTGTTGCTCATCCCTTGAAATTTTTTCTCTGATCTCTTTCCTTATTTCATCTCTCAACTCTTTGATTGCATTACTAATCATAATGTTGATACAATATCTTTGGTTTTCATCTGGGGCTATGGGATCCTTGGGTGGAGAGCTGGGGGTTGAGGAGAGGATTATTTCCCCGTTTCCTCATTTTCTGAGTCAGAGAGTGTGTCTTTTACTTCAAGCTTGTTACTCTTGGTGGAATAATTGGAGCTTCTTATGGCTTTGCTTAGTTGTAATGGATTTCTTTGAGAGAGCTCTCACAATATATTTGATAGCAAGCTAGTACCCATTTTGAAGCATGTCTACTTCTTCAGATAGTAGGGTCTCTCTTGGAAATTTGAAGATAATCTGGGATTTTCCCAACCAGACCTAGAGCCACAGGAAATGCTGCCTGCCTTCAGCTTGCCATCTTCCTGTCTCCTCTCTATGATTTTTTAAGAGAGAGAGAAAAAGATAGATTGAGAAAGAAAGAATCAATTTTATTTATTTTTTCATCTGACTTTTGTTTTTCCAACATTCATTATGTATGTAGTTTTGGGGTTTGAACCCAGGTCCTCATGCATGCCAAGCAAGTGGTTCAACAGATCCAGTCATTCCAGCCACCACTCTAGCCCCTGTTGTTTTCATTTTTGCAATAATAAATGAGACAGAATTTCTTAAATTTGTATTCATCTGAACATGCCTACCTGTTTGAGCTGAAGTTTATACATTTTATTGCTGAACATCTTTGAAATGTTCATTCATTATATATGGTCCAGATACATCTAATTTCTTAATAAAGTTCAGGATTGTGAGTTTACCCAGACAAAATACACAATTCCCAACGGGCCTATCTTGACACAATTGTTATGGTTTTGATACTAGGTATTCCCCCAAAAGCTCATGTGTGAGACAATGAATAAAGTTTAGAGATGAAGTGATCAGGCTAGAAGAGGTTTAGCCTAATCCAAGCATTAATCCCCTGATGGGGATTATCTTGGTGGTAACTGTAGGAAGTTAGGGTGTGGCTAGAGGAAGAGGGCCCCTGGGGACATGCCTTTGGGGGTTTATATTTTGCCTTTATAGAGCAGAGTTCTCTCTCTGCTTCCTGGGTGCCAGTCCAGCTGCTTTCCTTGGCCACACACTTACACCATGGTGTTCTGCCTCTCCTCGAGCCCAGAGCAAAGGAATCAGCTGTCTATAGAATGAGACCTCTCATGCCATGAGTCCCCAAATAAACTTTTCTTCTTTTAATTGTTCTTGTAAGCTCTTTTTTGGTCATAGCAGTGGAAAAACTGACTAAAACACCAAGTCTCATAGAAGATAAATAGATCCAAAGCAAAACTGTAAGTGCTAACAATTTTGGAGTAATACAATCTTAAGGAAGCAGGAAGCAGGAATGAAAGAGGCACCAATCAGGGAAGCAAGCAAGCAAGTACAAAGGGGTTCTTTTCTGAACAATCAGTGTCCAAACAAGCTGAATTCATGGCTCAGTCTCACAGAGCCATGAAGAAGAGCCATGGCTCTTCTTCTAAGAACCTCATGAACTCTGGCTAAGAATAGCCTTTCGTGGAAGTGGTGGTAGTAGAGAAGAATTTATCATTTGTTTTTCTTTTGATCTCATACACAGACCACTTTCCCTTCCAAAGCCCACTCCCATTGATTCTACTTGGCATGTATACCTTTGCACTTCTGTAAGTTCCTGTTAGCAGGTGACTAACTCCAACCCCATAGACATCTGGGCTCTGTCAGACCAGAAAGAGACACTGCAGACTGTGCCCCTTTGTCCATCTGTGCTGTCCATAGGCCCAAGAATCTGTAGAGAAAGCAAAGGCAGTTAATCACTCCAGTAACTTCTACTGGAGCCATAACAAAGGAATTTGGCATTTCAGAAAAAAAGCAGATAGGAGAATTCATGCTGCTCAATTCCCATCTAGACTCCTTCACCTGCCAGTGTTTTTTAAACTTACCTTTATTTTGAAGCAATCATGCTGAGTTGGCTCAGCAATATAAATAAGCCATTCTTTTTACAGTGTTTCTGGAAAATGCAGTTTGGTTGAGTAAAATTTTCCAAAAAGATTTTCATTAGCTGTTAAAGGACTCATTCCAGTATAATTCATAAGAAGGAACACCAAACAGGTGAGAGTGTCCCATATGAAGGGCAAAGTGCCCAAACTTAAAGGGACTTAGAAGGAGAGAAAATGAAGTGAGCAGAAGGAAAATCCAAAGGGGCATAATTAACTTCATAAAGAATATGGTTAGAAGAAAAGGACGCTATATAAAAGGAAGACATACAGAAGAGAATGAAGCACACCCATACACAACATTTACAGTAGATTATTTAAATGCTACAATGAAAAGAAATAAGTAAAAGTGTTATAAAATAAAATTAGGAAATTAATCAGATTTCTAGAGGGAAACATCACAACAGAAAAGGAGAAACCCTGTGGAACATATTCCAAATTGCAACAAAATGCGTGGGTTCTGTATTTCACAACATATAAAACATAATAGAAAAATAATCTAAATAGCTTTGGATAGATGAAATTAGATATTATAGTAGATTGTCCGTGTTATTAGACAATAAATGATTTTGTATTTATGAATTTAAAGAAAAATAAGAAAATGAAGAGAATTATTAATGAGAAAGGAAATAAGCAAGAGAAGGAATTTAATTGTGGTACACTTTAATTGGTAATAATAAATTATTTATAAGGACATGAAATAGTCAAGCACAGTGGCATAAACCTGTGGTCCCAGCTATTTCAGGGGCTGAGGCAGAAGGATCTCAACTTCAAGGCCCACATGGGCCATTTATCAAGACTATCTCAAAATTAAAAATAAAAAAAAAAAACTTTGGCTATAACTCAGTGGTGGAGTGCTTGCCTTTTTCAAATTTTCTCATTCTTTCAGAATTGAAAATATTGAATGAAATTTTAATCTTTGAACATGTACTGCCAAAATATTTTCCAAGATGGTCATGTAGAGGGAAGGGAGGGTCAGTACATCAACTTCCGGAAGCACACTTTATTAGTGGCCACAGCACCAAGGGATAATTCCCAAAGTCTGAGCTCCAAGTATAGCAGGGCTTTTACTTTTAAACATAAGCAGGTATGGGGTACATAAAGGCAAGGATGTTGGTGCAATTTTATTGAAGGGTGCATTTCACATTCCGTATATGAGGTACAAGCTTGTTACCAGTCTAGGGATTCTTAGCTCTTGTAGCTTAGGGAAGGACTTTTACTGTGCTAGCCCAAACGGGGATTTCTTCTGCCTCAACCCACAGCCTTTCAGTTTGGGCATCCATTTTCCTGTTTTCTGTCATTCTCTGCAAGCTTGTATTATCAAATGTCAGTAAGCAAGGATGCTGGGTGTCAGTATTCAAAACGACTGGCCATCAGTTCTCAGGCTGTTAAACTTTTCCATTCTGTTTTTTTATTGCATTGCTTGCTAAACAGTTAAACTGATATGCTACCATAAGAAATGAGTATGAGGACTTATTTCATTGTGGTTTCTCTGTTTTTGTTCCTTTACTGCCCTAAGATAAGGATAAGGAACTTCCCAATCAGCAACTCTCCTACATTCCCATTGTGGGATTTGATAGAAGAAATGCAGATTTCCCCAAGCAAGCGTTTATACGGAATATGCCATTATTGCTAAATCTGTACCCATAATTTCAACCTAATTCAATGAAATATGAATTGTAAATATCAGCCATTCATCAAGACCATTGTGGATAAGAGCAAAGAGCTAAAATTGGACACACAGGAGAAATAATAGTCTTTTCTCCCTTCATAACCAATATGAGTATAGCCTTTTGATTTTAGAATGAAGAAAGGAAAGGAGAGGGGAAAGGAAGAAGGGGATATAATGTGAGAGAGAAAGAAAAAGAAAAGAAGAGGAGAGGAAGGAAGGAAGGGAGAAGCAGAAAAATTATAATCTAAGCCATTTTAAAACTGGATATGGAAGTTAGGGACAAGGAATGTGACTGAAACCATAAAAGGGTGGCATATCATAGTAAGTGAAATAAGCCAAATGCAGAAACTTAAGGATCCAATGTTTTTTCTCATTTGCATAAGCTAGAGTAAAAGCAAGGATAGGGTGAAAGTTATACTAGTTTATTTAATAGATACATCAAATTCGAAGTATCACATAATCTGGAGAAACCATGGCTATGATGGGGCAAGGAGAGGGAAGGGAGAGGAGAGACAGTGGGTGGAAAGGGAGAGAAAAGGGGATTTATTAATTCTGTATGGTATACTTGACTCCTTTGAGAAGCTAAATAATACTTATGCAGGCATTTAAATCTTGAAAATTCAAAAATTAATATACATGTATATGGATATATATGTATCCATGTATATGGATATATATATATATATATATATATATATACATATATATATATGGGGTATTACATTGGGGAAAAGAGAGCAGGGAGTGGGCAAAGGGGGGCCACTGGATAAGGATTGGGCTGAAGTTACATTATCATTACATATGCATATATATATGTGTGTGTGTGTGTGTGTGTGTGTGTTTGTGTGTGTGTAGCAACAAATCCCATCAGTATATAAGTGTATGCTGAACTAACAAAAAATACAAAATAAAAAAATGGCCTAAGGAGCACTGATGATGGCACTAAATTGTATCTCACTGTGGTGCTGATTCCACGAATTTATAAATGTGAAAAAAAATTACTCAGAAATTATAGAGAATTTTCTGTGTACAAAATACAGATAGATACTCAAATGAAAGCACATAAACCTGGTGAAGTTGAATAAAGTTGATAGGATTGCATCAAATTTGGTTTCCTGATTATGACATTATTTTTTAGTTGTATAAGAAGTTATCACTGTGGGGAACTTCAAAGGAAGACTGATTGTAATATCTGTTTTATTTCTTATATTTGAACATGAAGTTAAAATTATGTCAAAATCAAATAGCTAAAAAAGGATTCATAATCCTCATATTAAACATAGAAAGTAGTTTCAGGTCTATTTTTCCATGTCTTCTGGATTGGTTCTCTGATACTAAATCACTCTGGGTAAATTTAGGCAAGTTTTTATCAAAAAACAACTTTCATGTACCAAACTCTAGATGTATACTTATTTTTTCAGACTTCAGTGTCAACATAAATACTACTGTATGATACAATTCTAAAATTATAGATTTTTGAAATGAAAATCTAAACAAGTAATTTTCCCCAATGTGGTCAAAAACCTAAAAATATAAGAAGCAAAGGATATCCAGTGCAGAATGGTCTTCAAGTTTAACTCAGATAAATGATTTACAGGATTGGCAAAATATGTTGCTCTATTACGTTAATTAGAGTCTATTCAATAATTATTTTCAATCGCAGAAATTTGATATAAAATACTGCTGTTTATACCCTTAATAAAATGGAGGATTCATAGAATAGTTATAAAAATAATAAATGAGAGGATGAGTGAATGGTTTATAGGAAAGAAAGGGAGACCATAGATATTTAGAAAGAAAGAAAACTACAATAGTCTCTGTCTTGGAGCTCTTACAACTTTCAACTACAAAGAAAATATCTTACACAGAAGAGAAAGAGATAAATAACTCTTATAGCTGTCAGATCCTTCTCTAAGGAAAAATTCACAAGAATAATTCTGAACTGTTGAATCAAAAGGAGAAAATTCATGAGTTGCAGTAGGGGAATGATTATATAAGCTCCAACAGAAGTAATTCTCCAAAGATTCCTAAATACTCTGAGGGACACAAGACAATCACCAGACAGTGCCTGTGTGGTCAAGTTTCTTTGCCATCTAATCCTGCATGTGAAGAAAACTCTCATTTTTTTATTCACTTTTGTTGTTATTGTCATTCATAGCCAATTTCTATTCAGCAAGGAAAAATAAGAAAAAAGAAAAAGAAATGAAAAATTCTTCTTATAAATCAGAAGAAAACAACCAGTCTAAATTTTAAAAGATTTATAATGAAAATATAGTTCCTCATTTATTGATGCAGTATTATTATTATTATTATTATTTGTACAAGGGACACAACCACTGAGCTACATCCCTACCCATTTTATTCTTTATTTGATTAGGGCCTCAATAAGTTGCAGAGACTGACTTTGAACTTGAGATCCTCCTGTCTCAGCCTCCCCAGCGGCTGAGATTACAGGTGTATGCCAGCATGTCTGGCTTCTTCTCTCCACTTTTCATTCCTGCTCACTAGATCATATAATGGACATCACCACAAATATCTTGAACTTGAAAAACTTTCTACTTACTTTCCATTCAGTGTTCCCTGTTTTGTGAAAGGTACCACCACTATGCCCAGTTACCAGGTTGGAATGCTGTGATTCATTCCTCCCTTTTACTGATAAAATGTATCATCAAATTTTATGGTCTTCTGGCATTCTCTAAAATTTGTCATCACTCTTCATTCCAAATGGCATGTCATTGTCCAGTTTATCACCATTTAACAATGATTTCTAGAAGATTCTGTATCAGTCTTGCTAAATTCACATTTCCAGGGATGATAATCATTATAGTGTGCATGCCTGAATCACTCTTCTATCAAACCCTTTCAACAGTTTCTCATGATATTTAGGATTAAATAAAAAACCACCCCCTTAAAAAATTTTTTTTCAGGATACAGTGTTCATGCTTCTGTCTTAGCTTCATCTAAACTCTGCCCTCTAAATGCAAAAATATATTTCTCATCTCTATATATTCAAACATTTTATCTCCCAGTCAAAAACACTTACTACTCTTTTCACCCTACCTTCACTTAGAAAATATTATTTTTATATTTTAGTTTAAACATTTGCACACAGAAAATCTGAATTCTAATTTCTGGCTTAATGTTCACCTGTGTCTTTTATAGTAGAAAAAATAAATCAGTAATATGTCTTCTAGAGTTAACATAGAAAAAAGCTGTTTTTGCATAAGAAAATGTGCAGCAATAGATAAGAAATTTAGCAATGAATATGATTAGAGATATCACACTGACCAAAAGAAAAAGTTCAAAGATGGTAAATGTGCCCTATGTGTTTTCCGATTTCCTTCATTCTCCCTTTCTATCCCCACGATGAAATGTTACGAAATAAGCTTTTTAGAAATGTATTCACGTTAAATCTTAACTGTGGCATTTGTTGAATAATTGTTATATCCTTCTACTAGTTCATTGTAAAGAATTTGTATCACTTTTTTTTCCATCATGAAAATACAAACATCAGTGAGCCATAGTCATTACAGTATATTTAGCATCAATTTCAAATGCCATGCTGCAGAAACTAACATGAAGAGATGAAACATATATAGTCTACTTTTTGACATACTCTTAAAATTGAGCATAATATGGTGATTATATTCAAGTATTGGCAGTATCATCTCCTGGCTGTGTGAACTTAGATCAGCAACTTAATCCCATCTACAAAATAGAAATAACATTAGCACATGTATCATGGGGTATAATGTTATTCAAAAGAATTATAAGTATATAGTTTATAGAACAATGGTTGGCACAAAATAAACATATTCTAAGTGATGGCTATTATTATTAATTACCAGTGTATTATTGGAATTTGGTATGGGATTTCAGTAAAACATCAATAATGCAAAACAGTAGTGATGTGGAGGTTATGAGATGAGGCTGGATTCTCTGCTTCTACTGGCAAATGGAGTCTGGGCTCACTGCAGATTTCTATAGCCAAAGTACCCCATTTCTAGTGTTTGCAGCTATTCCCAGTTAAAACTGGGAATTTGGACTGGCTGCAGATCTCTACAGCCCAAATAATATTAGAAGCTACGCAGCTAGGAGCTGGGATTTTTCCCGCTACTGTTTAGACATGTGTTGCAGCTCTTGGTGTGGAAGCACAACCTGAGAATTCAGCGCCAATATTATTCTTGGTTCTTGTCTCCAAACTTTAAGAATAAAATCCATGGACAACCAGGGAAGGGAAGAGTAAAAAGAGAAGGCTTTTATTCAAGGAAGGAGAGCAGAGTCTCTTCAAGGCAGAGGGACATCTGGAAACAAAGTACTGTCTTATGTGTGTTAGGCCAGGGTTTGTGTGTATTGGCTTGGATATGAGCCTTGATTAAGATTCAAGTAAAGCAGGCATTGAGAGAAGCA
>PVKS010052209.1:0-10853 GCA_004027875.1 Aplodontia rufa
GCAGTGTGGAGACTCCTCAAAAAATTAAGGATGGATCCACCATATGATACAGCAATCCCTCTTGTGGGTACTTTCCCAGATGAGTTAGAATCAGTACATTACAGTGACACAGCAAGATCTATGTTCATAGCAGCTCAATATACAATAGCTAAATTATGGAACCAACCCAGATGCCCCTCACTGGATGAACAAATCCAAAAGCTTATACATACACACACACACATATATACATACATACAGTGGAATTCTACTCAGCAATTAGAAACAATGATACTGTGGCCTTTAAAGGTAAATGGATGGCAATGGAAGAAATAATGCTGAGTGAAGTGAACCAAACCCAGAGAGTCAAGGGTCAAATATTTTCATTCATTTGTGGAGACTGAACTAAACCCAGACTTGGGTGAAAGGTAGTCAAACTCTTGTATTAGGTCCAGCAAAGGTGTAGCAACACATAATCTAGGACAATCATGTGTGGGCAGGGGGAGGTAACAGGGAAGAGGGAGGGAGAATTAGGGAGGGTCTAGGGAGACAATCAACAATGTAGCACACTATTTACTCCCTTGAGGATCCAAGTAATACTTATACAATCATTTAATTCTGGAAAATTCACAATCTAAGCATTTATATCATTTGTAGGAGCAAAATTCAGAAGAATCAAGAGACTGGGATTAGGGCAATGTGCGGGTAATTCTAGTTTAAGAATATATGCATATCATTTTGTTAATTTATATGCATTTATGATTGTACAATAACTCAACTTCTTAATAAAAAAATTTTTTTAAAGAGTACTTTATTCTCCATCATGGAATCCCACACTATATTGCTTCTGACCAAGGAATTATTTTATAAGAAATAGTGGAACAATGAACTTGTGACCATGAGTCTTCCCATGAACTTCAGCACTCAGGAACAGACAGCTACCAGAATAGTGGAATGATGTACATGGTGCTTTCTTGACGACAATATTTGCAAGGTTGAGGTGCTGTGCTATAAGATGCAGTATATGTTCTGAACTACCAGTTCTTATTTGATGCCATTTTCCTACAGTCAGAATTCTTGGGTAGGAAATCCAAGAAAGAGTTTCTTTAATCTTTACCTCTAAAGGCCCATTCACAAAAAATTGTTTTCCCATCCTGCAAAATTAGGCTCTGATGGTTTAGTGGTTTTAGTTTCTGAAGAAAGAATGTTTTTGCTAGGGGGCTTGATGAACTGAAGTGAAGACTGTCACTTGACTTGCTGGTGTTCCTCATGCCACTGAACCAACTTGACTAGTGATGAGTTAGAAGATCATAAGAATCCAGTACCTTCATATCTACCATGTGTTCAGATCATCCAAAAATGAAGTTAGGGTCACACAGTTAGCTGAAGAAACTTGACCAACTGAATGAGAGCAAAAAAAGGACATAAATTTAGCAGGGAATATAGACTGTTAATATAATAAGTCCTTCCAGTGATTGGCAGAAATGAGGAATGTTGCAACTATCCTAATAATCTTCAGCATTCTCAGTTTCTCCCTAGCTTCTGAATAAAATCTAGGTGCACTTTTCTGGCTAGCATAAAGTAAGTGCAAATGCACTGGGAAAGAAAGTGTCTTACTTTTCACCTTCTCTAGCAGAAGAAAAGTCTGTCTTCCGTTGACATTGATAAGATAGAGACATTAAATATAAGGTTAAGACTGTGAGCAGCCAAGAAAAATGACAAATGTTGCCTACAAAGAAATATATATTGGACGCCTTCCATGAATCAGACAACAGCTGAAATGAGATTTGAAGAGTAGGTGGGGAGTGAGGCACATGACTGAGAGGAAATGGTATTCCACAAAGCACAGCATGTACAATAGTCTGGAGCTATCCTGAGAGCGTCGATCATTCCATGAAATTGGGATATTCAGCAGGTGTTGTCTACAGTGAAGAAGCTAAATAACATATTCGTCATATGGGTAGTAGGACTGGAACTCAAATAAGGGTCACTGTGGGGCCATGCCCCGTTCCACCAGCACAGGTCTTTACATGCCAACTCCCCTTGCTCCTTGCTCCTTGCTGATGAAGAGTTAGATGCTCAGCCACAGGACAAGGGACTGAAATTTTGAGCTGGGTCATCATATACCTGAATAAGTAGTGTGATTAATCCAGGGTTGAAGGCCAAGGCTCTTCTCTGAGATGCCAGTGTGGGGCCCAAGGAGACCCCAGTACTCACCCAAATGAAACTCTCAGCATCAGGTCTTGCAAAACATTCAGTCCCGCTTTTTACATTCAAGCAAGCCCTGGCTTCAGCCCTATTCTAAACCCAAAACCAAAACTTTAATTTCCTTTATGGGAATAAGGAATGGTCCGTGAAAGTATAAAAATGCTACTGACCACAGGAAAGTGGAAGGAAAAAAATCTGGGGAGCAAAGCCCACAGCTGCCTCCCCAGGAAGTCCCATTATGAGGACAATGGCCAAATTGTTCTCCCTGCAGAAAGAAACCTTGCAGTTCCCAACCTGGAAGCCACTCACTGTCTTTTTCTATTTCTTTCCTTGAAATACAATTTATTGGGAATTCTGCCAGCTCTCCAGGGGGAAAACAAAGGGCTGGCAGGAAAATGAAACACCTAATTAATGAAGAGGACTGCTCTAGCGCTGCCAGAGAGCTTTCCGCAAGGTTCCTGGCTCCTTGACTGAGGAGAGGGAGCAACTGGGAACACTGAGCACCTGTAACTAGTGTACTTCTGAAGGCTGTCGTGAGGCTAAATGAGTTCTTCAGTCCAAGTGCTTGGGATCGCGTACATGGTGTCACAGAAGTGTCATCTGTCTTAGGTACATGCCAGGCAGACACTTTTACGCATAATCTCACAGTATCCCTGCCACAACACCCAACTCCCAGGCAATAGCACTGAGGAGCAGGAGAGCTACTTAGCCACTAGTCTAACTTACACAAAAGACGCAGTGGAGCCGGGACTAATATTGATAGCTCTGCAACTTTAAACCTGAGTTATTTCCAGAATATCATGCTACCCCTCCCCATTCCCTATGATGAAAGGGCTTTCTTGGAGTTTTGTCCCTTTTGGCCTCAGATGTCTGCTGTTGGCCTGTGTCTACTTAGAGGCCCACTGTCTCCTGCCTCTGAGCTGGTCAGCAAATGCAGGTCAAGTTGTGGGGACAGTGGGGAAAGGGCAGCATCTGGATGAAAAACAAATGAGAGCGATTATAAGAAGGGTAGACATGAGGAAAGGGAAGTTAAGGAAAGGGTGAGAGGGGCCCAGAACAGCTCTGTTTGAATCTATTGATCTGTTTGCTCAGACATTTGTATCCTGCCTTGACTTTAAGGGATAATACAGTAGGATAACTTTTAAGTATGATTTGGAGAAGCTTCCAATGATTCCCCTTAAATCTTACCCCAGTAACTTCAATTTTATCATTCTCTTGGAACAATAAAAGGACTTGGCAACCCGCCTGCTGCTTGCTCCACCACCTGCCTCCTAGGATGCCTGGCTACAGGCAACTACGCACCTAAAAGCTTCACACACAGTAGGTGTTCAAAATGCTCAAAGGGCCACAGGATAAGCAGGTCACCTCCACACTCCCAGTGGGTTTATTAAACTTCCAAAGCAGCTGCTGCCCTGAGGTTTGAGAGGGACACTGGTGCAATCCCCTTCCTCCCTCCTCTTCCCCGGGAAGTCGAAGCCCCAGCCAAGACGCCAGCGCCCTGCTCTGCGCGGTTGCATCACATGCTTCCTGAAGTGTCAACCCAGAGGGACTCGGAGTATGAAGTCCCTCCCCTTACCCCTGCTGCACTAAATCGAAACAAGATGGCTGCAATTGTGTGTGAGCCCAGCTCACACCAGCTGGACCCTGCTCACAGCCTCAGAAAATGCTGTTTCACGTTCAGATGCAAATGACTATTTCCCCTCTAGAGCGTGCCCCAAACTGTGCTCCAATCTGGCCCGCAGAGGGGAGGGGAGCAGGGGCTCTGGAGAAGCATTTGGCCCAGGCTGTCAGGATGAATTATGCTGCCCTTAAGCTTTCCCTGGATTCAGAAAGTGGTCAGTGGTGGAGAGCAGAGGGGGTGTTCCCCAGGTCACCAAGCAGCCATGACTGTACCCCATCCCCATCGCCAGGCCCCAGGACTAGCCTTCTTGGCCGATCCTAGAGGATTGCCACAACCTCTGAACCCACCCTTTTGTCCCCAGGTGTACCCTCTCTAATCCATCACAGATGCCTGCTGTCAGAGAGATTGAATTGTCGCTTGAAAATCAGCTGATAATCCTGGGGATAATTGCAATATCCAGAATATATACACAATTTATACACATTTTATATTATTTTGTTAAAATCTTGTAAGGTTGTTCAAAAATAAAAAATTTTAAAAAAAAAGAAGAAAATCAGCTGATAACTGCTCTTTCCAGGAGTCCTTAGTCAGCCCGTATTGCAGGACAAAGAGGGGGAAAAGTGCCTGTCCTCAGGAGGCATGATGTCATCCTGTCACTCTGAAGTCCTTAATGGCTCCCCATGGCTGAATGAATGGAAACTAGACTTCATAATGCACACTAGGCCCTCCAGACTCAGACGCAAGTCTATTTTTTCAGCCTTGGGTTCCATTCTTCGCTGAAAACCCGCACACACTGCAAGGTCCAACTCCAGTGCCTTCTTGGCTCACGACTCCCCCTTCCTTCGTATTCTTATGGAACAATTTACAGTGAGGAGAATTAGCAAAGGTCACCTCCAAATCTAAATTTTCCCTTTAACAGTCCCATTCTTCTCAGCCTAAATCTGAGTGGAGGAAGACTGAATCAGGTTCCTGTGGGGACTTAACTAAAATCTATTAAGGGACCATTATGTACCAACTACTAGGCCACAAACTTTATTTTATCTCTACCCATCCTCTATCTTCTCCTATTTACAGATAAAGAAACCAAACTCAGAAAGTAAGTTAATTTATCCAAGGCCACATAGTTAGAAGGCAAGGGATTTCATTCCAAACCAGATATAACAGCTTCTCTTTTTCATTCCCCATAGCCATTGCTACCTACCTGGAATATAAATTCTCACGTACATGGTAGTGTACCACAAGGGCCTATGCAGAGTTGTTAGATAAGCAGTGGGCATCTAGCTGGAGCATCCTTTTCACTTACTGGCAAGAAACTTAAATACTATTTGATGTCAAGAAGATCTACATTAAAACAAGCCCAGATGTTGCACATTATGGAGTGGAATTTTAAGATTGCATAAATTTTAAAGATGAATGCAGGCCTTCCAACCCATTTTGCACCAGAGAAGGGCTGTTTTGGGCCATGTTCCAGGCCCCCCAGCTGGTACCCATTCAGTTTCCTGTGCCATGAGGCGAACTTGAATAGAAAAACATTTTTAATATTGTCATTTATGGGCTGGAGAAGTAGCTTGCCTGGCAGGTGTGAGGAGCCAGGTTCGAACCCAAGCACTACATATATAACTAAGTGTGGCGGGGGGGAAGCACATACAGATGAAAAAATAAATAAAATTGATTCTCTAAAAACAAAAACTCAACTATGTATGCTCTTCCTTCCTAAGAGCAGGCCCTGAATGTGGCAGGTGGCTGATTGATATTGTTGGCTGAATAATGTATTGATAAGGAGTTGATTCCTCCTCTCGGTGGTATATTCGGTCCTCTAGGGAACTTAGCTACCCTGTTGTAAAGAAAAGCATAAGGGTAGAATGTCAGCCATTGTATCAGGGGACAGGAGGGGTTTGCGCTATAAGGGCCCTGAAGAGGAAGCCCCATGGCCCTCAAATGACTCTGAGCTACATAATTTAGAATAAATTCTAGCTGGTATCCACCAGGGTCAAATAGGCTCTGGGGAACATGTGCTTTTGTTTGTGTTTTTGTTTTGACTATCTGGCAGAAGTAACTCACACATAATAAACAGCACATGAGCCATGCCTCTCGCCTCCCTGCCTCTCTTGTCCAGAGCAAACTTGGCTAATTAGCAACAAACTTCATTTCTCCCAGATTCCAGACTGAACCTCAGAATCCTTCCAAACGGTACGCACAGGCAGCTGCCGCCAGAGTGGGCACGAGAGGCGAGTCTGCTTGCCCTGCTTGATCTCACGCCCCATCCTTGGGTGAGGGGCACTGCAGTTCCTTGCAGCTCAGTTCAACAGAGGCTGATGGGGGCCTGCTTTGCATTTCCGCCTCCCTGGGCAACGTGGCACCAAATGCGTTCTGATGAGAAATCAGGGTATGTCATCTCCTCTGTAACACCCTGCCATGGCTCCACATTCCTTCTAGGATAAAGTCCACATTACTTTCCTAATGTTTAGGGTTCTCCATGTTCTGTTCCTACCAGACTCCCGGGCTCTTCTTATGGTACATCTACAACATGAGCCTGCATAATGCTCCTACCTGGCCATCTGTCCTTCCTGCCTTTACATTCCTGCCTATGACATGGGGCAGGTACCTCCCTCCCTTGCCTAAATCAGTTGTTCTCAAACTCTAGCAAATCACTGGCTCGCCATGTCCAGAGTTTCTGATTCAGGAGATGTAGGTTGGGCCCCAAGAATTTGCACTTCTCCCAATTTCCCAAGGGATTCTGGTGCTCCTGGTATGGGGTCCACACTTTGAGGACTACAGCTCTGGGTAACTCTGGCCTCCTTTTATGCTCAACTCAGGCTTCACTTCCTCCAGGAAGCCCACCCATGGGACCAGCTCTCTGCCTGCAGTATTAGATGTTCTCCGTGGGCCTCCTTCTCCTCGCCCCTCACTTTCTCCACGTTTTAAACTCCTTGAGGACTCCAACTCAACCTTGTTATTTTTTCCTTTTTTTCTCAAGATCCTAAGTGTATTTTATTTCTTTGTTGGAAAATTCTTTTTTCCTGTTTTCATTGATTCATTATAATTATGCACAATAAAGGAATTCATTGTTACATATTCACGTATGCACACAATTTGGCCAATATCATTCCCCACGACTTCCACTTTCCTTCCCCTCCTGTGTCCCCTTCGTCCCTTTCCTGTGCTGTTCTGGTCTCCCTTTGAGTTTCATGAGATTTCTCCCACCTTTCTTTTCCTTTTTCCCCTCTGGCTTCCACATATGAGAGACTTTATGATTTTGACTTATTTTACTTAACATAAAACTCTCAAGTTCCATCCGTTTTCCTACGAATGACACAATTTCATTTGTGTTTATGGCTAAATAAAACCATAGTGTATATATGCCACATTTTCATCAGTCCACTGTTGACAGACTCCTAGCTTGGTTCCCTAGTGTGGCTATGGTGAATCGTGCTGCTGTAAGCATGGGTATGCCTGTGTTGTTATAGCATGATGACTTTAATTCTTGAGGAGAAATACTGAGGGGTGGTATAGCTGCATCATGGTCTTTTTAGGAAGGTCCACATTGGTTTCCATAGTGGTTGTACTAATTTACAATCCTACCAACAGTGTAAAAGTATTCCCTTTTCCCCACTTCCTCTGCAGAATTAATTATTCATTGTATTCTTAATGGCTGCCATTCTGACTGGTATGAGATTAAATCTCAGTGCAGTTTGGATTTGCATTTTCCTAATTGCTAAAGATGCTGAAAACTTTTCATAATTTTTTGCCCATTTGTATTTCTTATTTTGAGAAGTATCTGTTTGGTTTATTTACTCATTTATTAAGTGGGATCCTTTTAGGTGGTAATTTTTTTTAGCTCTTTGTGTATTCTAGATACTAATCCTCTGTCCAAAAAAAATGTAGCTAGCAAAGATCTCCCATTCTGTAGGTTCTCTTCACATTGTTTTTTAAGAGAGGGAGAGAGAGAGAAAGAAAGAAGAGAGAATCAATTTTATTTATTTATTCATCAGACTTGTGTTTCTCTGACACTTGGTTGTGTATGTGGTGCTGGGATTTGAACCCCAGGTCCTCACACATGCCAGGCAAGTGCTCCCACTGCTGAGCTACTGCTCCAGTCCTCCAGAGTCAAGGATCGAATGTTTTCACTCATTTGCAGAGGCTGGAACTTGGGTGAAAGGTGGTCAAGATCGCATACTGGACCCAGGCAACACATAATCTAGGGCAACCATAGATATGTGGGAGCAGGGGGAGGGATAGTGAGGGGGAAGGGGAGCAGGAGGGAGAATAGGAAGGGAGGGATCTAGGGAGGGAATCAACATACTCTTTACCCCCCTGAGAATCCAAATAATAACTTATGCAATCATTTAACTCTGTAAAATTCTCAATCTAAGCATTTATGTCACTTGTAGCGGCAAAATACACAAGAATGAAGAGACGGGGGCACAGGCAAAGGGCGGGTAATTCTGGTTTAATAACAAATGCATATCATATTGTTACTTTATATGCATTTATGATTGTACAATAATGCAACTCCTTAATAAAAAATTTTTTTAAAGGAGAAAAATTTTAAAAGATTAAAAAAAAAGACTTACATAGAGGGACAGAAAAGGAACCAGGCTCAAATTTGATGTTGCTGTTTTCTCACCGGATAACCGGATAACCGGTAAGCAATGAAAACTTCCAGTCAGCCAAGAGCATGCACGGCCAAGAGTTCTCAATTCTGGCAATGGCCTCCGAACTCTTAATGGCTCATCAGGAACACGATGTCCCTGAACCCACCAAAGGTCAGGCCAACTCTGGGAAGAGACTGAACGGATCATCAAAACCTTCCCTAAGATCAACACAGTAATAAACAGTTTGCTCCATCGTTGTTCAGCGCTTGGCTTCTGCTGGCTCACACATGAGCTTGGATGGATTCCCATCCTTCCTGAGAACCGCTGTTCCCAATTACGAAGGTGGCAGGGAGACAATTGCACCTCATCTCTTTTCCCACTCTTATTCTAGTGAAATAATTCTTTTTATGTTTTTCCCTAGCGAAACAATGGTATAAAATCCAATATATTAATCTAATTAAAAATTTTAAAGAGGATTTATCTGGTTTAAGTGAGAGGAGAGTTCAGAGCTGTGCTCGCTCCAGTTTCCCTGCCTGTGAAGGTAGCACACCCAAGCACCAGACCACGGAACAGTTAGGATCACCTAGTCCAGAGGCTTTGAAGCACTAACATTCACTGTGTTTCTGCCTGATTCTTCTCTGCAGAGCCTAGACAGCTGGTGTTCAGAGGGCCCTGATTACTCACTTGGCCAGTGCCACCCTCAGTCCTGGGGGAGAGGGGAGGCTGCCAGAGAGCACACTGTGCTGAGACAAGCAGTTTTCCACCATGGCATAAGCCATTTGCTCCCCACTAAGTATAACCATTCAGGAGCCAGGGCCTGTGGATTATAGATTCACACATCTCTCTTTCTCTCTCTCTCTCTCTCTCTCTCTCTCTTTCTCTCTCTCACACACACACACACTAAACTCACTGAAGAAAGTAGGGGTGCCTCGGTAATTCCATAATTCCAAAGGTGTTTGCAAATGAGCACAGCATCAAGAAACGCTTTGTGACATGAAACAAATCAATTGCTTAGAAACAAGTACATATGAGGTTGAGATGAGGTATAAGTGAGTGTGAAAGTGTCAAAGGGAAACTAGATGGCCATTGACTCAGAATTTTTAATAGATTTATTTTCATAAAAATTAAAATATCATGAATTAAAATTTCAAAAGAATTATATAAACATTCAGTCCTGAGTACTTTAAGTTCTTATATTTATTTAGTATAATTTGCATTTAGCCTTTTGACTTGAATATCTTTTTTGAAAAACATATGAACAATATTTTTACTTTTATATTTATTGGTGAAGTATTCAAATTATATATACTTTGAATACAGTTGACATTTTATTTTTAATCCTGTAGAATAAATCACTGACAATGAGCAGAGGTTGAGCTCATGATAAAAATAGAAAACATGAAGTAAAATCCAGGAAAGGAAAAAAGACTAAAAAGAAAAATGAAATAGATTTTAACAGGTAGTCTTCCAAAATATATACAGTCTTCCAAAATATATACAATCCTGCCTCACTTATCCTACCCAGGCCCTGGGCAACCAGTCCCCTCCGTAGGCAATAGGGGCTGCTCAAGCCCTCTAGAATCCATATCAGTAGGATCATACAGCATGTAATCTTTGGTACCTGGCTTCTTTCACTCAGCATTTCTTCTTTCAATTCATTTTTGAGGTTTACCCATGTTACTGCATGTATAGGTAGCTCATTTCTTTCCATTGTTGAGTCCTAGCCTTGAGTAGTATATTTCCATGTGCTTGTCAGTCATTTCTTTTTCTTCTCTTGCATAATGCTTGTTCAAAATTTTGCCTGACTTTTATTGAATTCTTTCCTTTGTCACTGGTTATTGAAGCTTTATACATATCCTTGATACTCCTCTTCTTTTTATTATAGAGCTGAGTTGTTGGACAATCATAAATGTGTATAATTAACAATATGTTATGCATTTGATCCTAAAATATACTTACTCCCACATTACCCACATCCTGGTCTCTTGATTCTTCTATATTATGCCCCTATAACAGATATAAATCCTATATATATAATTGTGAATTTTCCAGAATTGAATGATTGCATAAGTATTATTTGACTTTGGGGTTGGGGGTAAAGAGTACACTATATTGTTAATCATACTACATGTCTATGGTTCCTCTAGATCATATGTTGCTATGACCTTGGTGGGTCCAATACATGAATTTGACTATTTTTCACTCAAGCCTTCATTTTCTCTAGCCTCCACCAATGAGGTAAAACATTTGACCCATAACCCTGGTTTGGCTAACTTTGCTCAGCATGATTTCTACCACTGCCATCCATTTACCTTCAAAGGACACAGTATCATTGTTTTTAATTGCTGAGTAGAATTCCATTGTATATATACATTGTATGCTTGTATGTGTGTGTGTGTGTGTGTATGTGCATGCACACACACACACACACACACACACACACACACACA
>PVKS010052210.1:0-10852 GCA_004027875.1 Aplodontia rufa
GAAGCTTTCTCCAAGTCCTGGAGCTAATCATCCCTTTCTGGGTCCCACAGTCAATGGACAGGTTGTCAGGACATTTATCCACATATACTGAGACCAATATCCCATATCTCTCTAAGTCTCTTGAGTCATTAGCAACCTGCCTAACACACCTTCACATTTCCTGCATAATTCCAGCAGCCTAATTCCTAAGAATGCAATACTTGCTTTGCAATGAATGAATGAACAAATTAAAGGATGACACCAGATAAGAACATTTAAAAGGATGAATACTGTTGCGAGCTGCATCTTTAATTCCAACATTACCCATACCTCTCCTTGCTAGTCACAGCCAGGTGCTCCCATGTGGCCCCCCTCAGCCTCTTCATGAAGGTCAACAGTTATCCTTAACCACATCTCACCTCAGTAATCCGCCGACTGTCATCAATACTCCATGCAGACCTGTCAATCACTGTTGCACCTACCTGGTCGAAGGAAGTCGTGGGTGCCAGCAGCTGAGACCCTGAGAGTGTGCCCAGCAACTCACCTGGCCTGCTGGCAGACGCAGCAGACCCAGACCTTCTCACGCTTCTGGTAGGAGCAGCAGCTCTTGCAGACGTTGAACTTGCAGTCCCCACAGCGGCGCTTGGTGTTGACCAGGAAGGTGAAGGGCGAGCAGCAGCGCATACAGCAGTGTTCCACAAACTTCTGATGCTTTGAGAGGATGCTGCACTTGCTGCCCTCCTCATCCAGCTTCTGCTTCATCTCACTGGGAAGCCAGAAAGGGGAGGGAGAGGGTGAGAAGAGAAACAGCACATCGCATAGGGGACTCTCCCCAAAGCAGCCAACCCCAGTCCTGTCATAGGCTGAGAGACCTTGCTGGATCTTCCTGCAGAGCAACAGAACCCTGAAAGATCAATTCTTGATACAACATTGAGTGAACTCTAACGAGGGGCTGATTTTGTGCACTCCTGTAAGTCATGTATTCCACGAGAAAGCATGAAAATCTTATTACTTACATTTCAGAGACTACATGGAGAAACAAATTGTTATAAAACTAAGCACATCACTGAAAAAGAAAATCTTTCACTTAATCAGTGCCTTTTTAGAGGATTGGGCGATTACTTATGATAAAATATTAATCCTTACAACAGCCCTGCTGGGAACATGACAACACTGTTCTGGCCCTATTTAGCATCCCTGGAAACTGACACACCCGGGGAGTTTCAAAGATTTCAATCAATGTGAGTCAACAAGAATTCTTTGGGTGACAGATCTGAGGCACTGGTCATTCAGGGCCCGGTAAAAGACAATCCTCTTCTTCCAAAGAGCGCTTGGGCCAATGAGCACACAGCCAGCCAGATTAATGCAAAATCCGACACCACAGGCACTACTCTCTGAGCTCAGAGGGAAGCAGCCCGGAGAGCAAGGATAGAGCCTAAGCGACCGAGTTACCTGGGGTTCACTACCTGAAATAACAAGTCACTTTGAATTGCCAACTCTGGTTTTTTTTCCCATGACATAAATGGTGGCTGACAAATAAGAATAGAAAAAAAAATTTTTTTTGCTACTATACTATTTTTAGTATTACTGCATTATTGTTATTATAGTACTACAACACTGTACAGGCTATAGTATTCATCACTATAATAATTTGCTGTCCTTATTTTTCTGTGCTTGGTTTTGTGATTATGCAATTCATACTAAATACGTCCACGATGTATGTGGCAAATCTTTTCCTCCATTCACGATTTGTGTTCTTTGTACTTACATTGTTTTTTTTTTATCATTTAAATGTGTAATTTTTCTGTAGCTCATTCTGTAAGTCTTTTCTCTCGTGACATGTAGGCTTTATATTTTGTTTAGGTAGGCTAAAAACACCCCACCTGCTTTTATATATACTCAATTAGTCCCTGCGGTGGATTGACCACTGGCCCCCCAAAAGACAGGTCCACACCCTCACTCACTGTAACCTGTTAATGTGGTCATATCTGGAAAATGATTTGAAAATGTAAGTAAATTAAGGATCTCAAGATGAAATCATCCTGAATTATCCAGGTGGGCTCTATAAAATGACACATGTCCTTCAAGAGACACACAGAGAAGTTAATGTGATGACAGAGGCAGAGATTGCAGTGATATGCACAAGTCTTGGGTGCCAAGACTTCCCAGGGCCACAGAAAGGTGGGAGGGAGGCATGGGATAGCCTCCCCCAGAGCCGTGAGAAGGCATGCGGCCAACACCTTGATTTTAGACTTATGGCCTGAACAAGACAGTAATTTTCCATTGTTTTTAGTTTTCTGTGCGTGGTAATTTGTTACAGCAGCGTGAGGGAACTAATGTAGCTACTATTTAAAAGGAAGGAAGGAAGGGAGAGAGGATGGATGGATCTGGGAAAAAAGTGGAGGTCATCTTGCAGTCTTCTTTTTCCTTTATGCTTTTAGCAGTCTTATTAGATTCACCTTCAAAATGTATACTACATCTTTCAGGGTAAGCAACGTTCGATATCAGAATAAGCACTTTGTATGGTTTAGATATGAGGTGTTCCCTGAAAGTTCATATGTGAGACACAGCAAGAACATTCAGAGGTGAAATAATTAGATTGAGAGTTGTGATCTAATCAGTGAATTGATGCACTGATATGGATTAACTGGGGGGTAATTATAGACAGGGAGGTGTGGCTGGAGGAGATAGGTCAGTGGGGCCATGACTTTGGGTGTATATTTTGTCCTTGGTGAGCAGAGCTCTGTCTCTGCTTCCTGGTTGCCTGCCAGGTCCTCAGCTGCTTTCCCGGGCCATGACGTTCTTCCTCTATTCGGGCTTAGAGCTGTATATAAATGTTTCCTCTTTTAAATGTCAGGTCTTTTGGTTACAGCAATGCAAAGCTGACTAAAATATGCAACAAGAGATGTATGAGGCTGCTGCAGGTAACACAGAATACTGTTTTCGAGTAAATTATAATTTTGTAAGTAGAACAAGTACACTCTAATGATAAAAAGTTATAGTATAGTAAATACATAAACCAATAACAGTCACTTATTATTAAGTACTGTGTACTGGACATAATCATCCGGGTTAAACTTTTATATGACTGACAGGGCAGTAGATCTGTCCACAGCAGCATCACCACAAATATGTGGGTAATAATATGTCAAGCTACAAAGTAACAATGGCTATGAAGAACCAAGCTATAAGAAATTTTCATCTCCATTATAATCTTAAGGGACCACTGTTGAGTTTGTGATCCATCACTGACCAAAACATGGGTTGCATGATTGTATTAAGTTCTTTTTTTAATATTTTAAGTTTATTTTATTTCTTAATTGATAAAAAAAACTATACACAAGTTCTTGGAGGTGTTACTAATCCTCCTACATGGTGTGTATCTGAACTCTTGTTCTAGGTAGCTCTTTTCCTTCACGATGTCATTAATGACATCTCCGGCCAAGGTTGCTTTTCCTATACATGCACTTTTCCTGTGCAAATGGCTCACAATGGCTTATGCATCTGCTTTCTTGAGTTCCAACAGAGGAGTCCTCAATTCTGGGCCAGTTTCATATTTGTTTCTCTGCTTGGGAATCCTGTACCACATGAATAATAAGGTTTGGATCTTCAGTGCCCTTTTTGGTGAAGGCTTGGGGTTTTGACGTTTTTTCACTTCTCACGGCAGACTCCTTTTTTCCACCTCCACCCTGGTGTTAAGAAAAGATGACCTTCTTTGTAGCTTCCCTAAGTCAGTAGGTGGAAATTCCCTAGTGGACCTTTCCACTGAGAGAAAGGTCCTTAAGGGAACTTGTCTTAGCTGCTTCAGAGGCTAAAGGTCACATTGCCTGTCCATGCAGAAATTTACTCTGAATATTTATATTCTTCCCCCCAAAATACAATGTGGAACCCTCACCCTCACTGCAACGATTTTAGGAGGTAGGGTCTTTTGTAGGCAGTTAAGAATTGGGATTAGGCATGAGATTAATACCCTTATAGAAGAGACCCCAGAGAACAGCATGACCTTCCCCTATAGTAGATGCAGAAAGAAGGTGTCATCCACGAATCAGGAAACGGGCCTTCACCAGACCCTGAATCTCCCAGTGCCTTGATTGTGGACATCCCAGACTCCAGAAGAGTCAGAAGTAAATTTCTGTTGTCTAGAAGCCTCCCAGTCTTCTAGCAGCTCAAATGCAACTCCTCTTTATTTTTCCCCTGACTTTGAAAAAATTGAGACATACTCCACGTCTAAAGTTCGCCCCTTTTAAGTGTACCACTCATTTCATTTCAGTATGCTTGTATAGCTACACTATCACCATTTAATTCAGAAATTTTTATCTCATCAAAAAGAAACCAAGTATCCATTGAATAATTACTCCTCATTCTTCCCTTCTCTTAGCCCCTGCCAACTACCAATATACTTTTTTTTATGAACTTGCCTAATTTGGAAATTTCATATAAATGGACACTGGTGGGCTTTAATGTGTGACATCTTCCACTTTTGCATAACATGTTGAAGGTAGCATGCATCAGCATTTCCTTCCTTTTTACTACCAAATAGCATTCCATTCATGGATATACCATATTTTATTTATCCATTCATCAGCTGATTGGCATTTAGGTTATTTCTACTTTTGGCTATTATAATTAATACTGCTGTGAACAGTTGTACACAAGTTTCTGTGTGGATATATATTTTAATTCTAGAAGTAGAATTTCTGGGTCATGGGTTAGCACTAGTTGAAAACCTATTGGACTGTTTTCCAAATGGCTGCACCATTGCCACCAGTAATTTGTGAGGGTTGCAATTCCTCCACCTCCACACCAACACTTGCTATAGTCTGCCTTTTTTGTTTCAGTCATCCTTGGGAGTCTGGGGTTTAGTCTCACCATGGTTTCGATTTGCATTTCCCTCATGACTCATGATGCTGGACATTTCCCATGTGCTTATCAGACATTTGCACATCTCCATTGGAAAAATGTTTATTTAAATCTTTTCCCATTTGTAAATTAGATTACTTATCTTTTCTGGTTGCATTGTATGAGTTCTTAATATATTCTTAAGACAAGTCCTTTACTGGATACATGATTTGCAAATATTTCACCCTTTTTATATTAAACCTTACATTTTATTAATAGTACTTGGTAGTTAATTGATGAATCTAGTATTGGAAGGGGAAGCTAGCTCAGGCCTGCTAATGATTCTATGTAGTAAGATATGCATATATGCATACTTAGCTAAATAAAATGTTCAGAAGGGACAGTACAAAAGTATTTTCTCAAGGAAGGAAGATGCTCTTCAGTCTCTTAGATTTTGAGCACAACAGATTGTCATCCACAGCTACAATATTTGTATACAATATAAGAACAGCCTCAAATTGACTGCTTTCTACTGATATTTCAGAAACATTAAATTAAATGTGATAAAATATCCAGGAAGAAAAGTCTTTGGGGATCAAAAAAGCTCTGTGAATTCAATCCACAGGATCACTTGAGCTTTATAAGTTTTGTTCTCTGACACACAAGACTGCAAATTCCAATGGCATTTTAAAACTCACTGGATGTCCAAAAATAAACTGTACCAAGCCCTTCAGAGTTTGTTTCAAGCGAAGTAGGTGTTTTGAGGCACCGAGTCAGTGGTGGAACGGAATGCCATTCATCTGGATCATTTGCTTCTTCTCATAGCAGTCATTGGGCAGGACTGTATGGGGTAACTTAGAGTGGCTGCTATGGCTCGAATGCTTCACCTGGGGTTCATGTGCTGGAAATTTAATCCCCAATGCAGCAGTGTTGAGAAGTAGCACCTTTAAGAGGTGATTAGGTCATGAGGGTTTGGCCTCACAAATAGATCAATGTCATTGTCACAGCAGCGGGTTAATAATGGCAGGAGTGAGTTCTGTTTAATCAGTTTTTGCATCACTATGACCAAAATACCTGAAATGAACAACTAACGGGAGGAAAAGTTTATTTTGGCTCACAGTTTCGGAGGTTCGGTCTGTGGTTGGCAGACTCCATTGCTCTGGGTCCAAAGAGAGGCAGAACATCATCATGTCCAGCTGAAGACATGACAACCGGGAAGCAGAGACCGAGAAAGCTCTGCTCACCAGCAATAAAATATAAACCCTACAGTCATGCCCCCTCTGACCTATCTCCTACAGCTAGACCTACCTGACTGTAGTTACCATCCAGTTAATCTATAACAGCAGCTTAATTCACTGATTAGGTCACAACTCCCATAATCTCATCGTTTCACCTATGAATGCTCTTGTAGTGTCTCACACATGAGCTTTTGGGGGACACCTCATATCTCTAAGCATAACAGTTTCCTTATGAAAGAATGTGTTCATGTTCCTTCCCCTGCACACAAGCAAGTGCTGTCTTGCCCTTCCATTTTCCACCATCCACCAAGAGGCAATGTGGCAAGAAGTCCCTCACCAGATGTGAGCCTCCAGCCTCCCAAACCATAAGAAATAAATCTCTGTTTTTATAAATTATCCAGTTTTGATATTCTGTAACAGCAAAACAAAATGGACCGAGGCACTGGTTTATTATAGAATCTACCCCAAATCCTAAAAATCAAAATAATCTCTTGAAATGTCCTGGGGAGGACCAGGTCTTCAAACGTTCAGACAAAAAAAAAAAAAAAAAAGAGTGATGGATTTAGGGTCTGTTGCAAGGGTGCATAGTTGATTCTGAGTCTTATTTCCTACTGATTCTGTGGTAAAGAGTCTTACAATTCATAAATCCCACCTTAGCACATGTTCCATGAAGGAAGGGCTATGTCTTCTTTTCTTTCTATCTGCAGGATCTGGAACGGTAGGCCCTCCATAAGTGTGAATTGGGCGAATAATTGACGGTCTGAACAGTAGTGCTATTGCTAGTGACCATCAAGTGGTGGCTCACAGCTGTGGATAAAAAAAAAAAAAATCCCTGTCTCTTTGATAACCAAGTTGAAGATGTGGGTGTAATTCTGATTTAAGAACAAATGCATATCATATTGTTACTGTTACTCTATGTGCATTTATGATTGTACAATAACTCAAATCCTTAATAAAAATTTAAAAGAAGTTGGGGGCAGAGACGTGGCCACATGGAGATCATGGGTGATCAGTGGGGGCAGTGGGGAGGGGACAGACTGTCATGAACCAAGGAATGAATGTGAGGTGAGGCAGTGGATCATTCATAGAATTCTTCCAGCAATGGCTTGGATGATTTTGAGAGCTGGGCTCCAAGGGTTGGATCTGATTTATAGTATAATAATGATCATGATCATTTAAAAATATGTTTTGCTTTTAATATGTCATGCATAATATCACTCTCACAGAGTAATTACAGGCAGAATCCTTTTTGCTGCCCCTAATGGTATTATAAAAAATTAGTCAAGGCCAATAAAGCTCAGTATACCACAGATTTATGAGGACAGAGAATAAAAATTAAGACATTCCCTCCGAATGTTAAAGTTCACGACAAACATTGAACATGCTGTGTGGTTACCAGCTAGAAAAGGGAGACCCTTTTAAGCCAGAAGACAGAATCTTCACTGTGCCCCATACATCTCACATGAGCATTGTCTGAAGAGTTACTGGAGAGCCTGTTCCCCTGGAAGCTCTGTAGGCAGCTGGTAAGAGGGGGACAGTGTCCCTGTGTACCCCATAGCTACATGCTATTCACTTCTTCTATTCCTTGGTTCCTTTCTTTCTTTTCCTCTCTCTCTGTGTGTGTGGTCATCTTGAAGAGCTTACTAAAGAAATGAATAAGGAAATGTATCTGAGTTCTGCAGTAAGTGCCCAGAAAGTTAAAAACAACTCTGGACACATCTGCCATTATTTCAATTCAAACCAGCTAAACTTCCAGTCCACAAAGTATGCTCGGAAAAGGCTCCCACGTCCCCAACTGGGTCTTATGGAGTTTTGAGATATCCAATCAAAACTAATTAATCCTGATTCAATTTACCAATATCAGGTCAGTTGATGTGGTAACTTGACTTAACGAATAGTATGGACAAAAAATAATTGCTCTAAATACTTAAAAAAAAAACTAGTGATATTTTTTTTTGCTTGTTTCCTGTGGGGAGGGGATGGTGAGAGTAAGACTATGTGCAATCATTTCTGTGTCTTGAAAAAATTGTTACCATCTCTGTATAAAAAGAATAAAAACATTGAAAAATTTGGGATCGCTCAAGAAACCATAGGAAAAAGTCAGTTTATATTTAACATGTTCAACCTATAATTGATGAGGAATTGACATTCACAAAAAGAAAAAAAGGGTGACATGTTAAATACACATTTACATACATTACTTCTATGGAACCCCCTGAAGTAAGTAAAAATAATGGAAACAGATAATAAGCTCCCTATTTAATAAAACTAAGAATTCCCACAATGCCTCCTCTCTCCTCCAAAATAGACTATGGAAGATGTTTAGTGACATTTCCACATCTGAAGGGAAGGGACTGAAATCAGATGCATATCCAGTAACTAACGAGATCCCATTATGGTCAGATAATTTTTTCCTTGAAAAGAAGACAAGTGAGAAAACAGCCAGGTCACAAGAAAGCTAAGACCTTCACGCTATAGATTCACATCAACAACACAGTACATCAAAGTTTCAAAGTAAATCTAGACTTTGGCCAGGAGCCTTGAAAAAGGAAAAAAAAAAAAAAGGACATCTAGTCTGCATAAAGGGACACACTTCCAAGTCCATGGGCTCCTCAGATCCACTGGGAAAGTGTCCCAGCTAACTCTATGCCTGCCCTCCAGCTGTCTCCACTGCCGCCATCCATCCCTATCTGTCTTTGCTTCCTTGACTTGAGGAACAACCTTCTTCAGAGTCCCTGATATTCTATCATTGTCACATCCTATCTGCACAACTCTGTGAGGAAGGGAGGTCAATCATATAGACCTTCTCAGATCAACCATGGTGCATAAAATAGATCGGATCATTTACTAAAGACCTATGAATGACTTCATCTGAGCAGGAGCCCAAGAGGAATAAGGGTGTGAGGACCAAGATGCAAGAAGCTGGTGGGGAATGTTCCAGGTTCAGGTGAAGGAAGCCTCCTGTTCTGTAAAGTCAGGCTCCACGTGAGGCCTGGGAAGAGGGAGTTCCCGTCCCCCTCCTCTAACATCCACTCATCTAAGTGTTGCCCAGTTCTTCTGAGTTTACTCTGACATGGACCATGTTAATCTTAAAGGAAAACTGTACCCTAAGTCTTTATTAATCATCAAAATAAAAATGTAGAAATATCAGGAAAACCATGGATCACGATGAACCTAGGACACCCTGTTATGCCCTGTGACACTCAGCATAGGTTGTATATCATTTTTAGAAAGTAGAAATAATAGCATCTGGTATATAAAAACAATTGCCTCTGTCCCCTCTCTCAGGTATTGATTATTATTGATTATTGGGCCAAAGCTCTTTCTTGCTTTTCCATGGTCTTCTCTATGTAGCACAGGCAGGGATTGGGTACTGGAAGCTTGGGTTCTACATTTCCTAGATTCTCTTGCCTGTAGGTGCTGGCTTGTCCTAGACCTGCCAGCTCGACATGGAAGGGAGGTGCCATTTTTCTGCTTTATGTTCCAGTAGAGGGAGGAATCAGTAGTTGGATGGCCTCGGTCTCTCCTTGATCGCGGGGGCTCCTTCAGTATCAATAGTGGCAGTAACATGTCTCCACCAAACAAGTGTAGACTTGCAGGGTCCAAGTCACACTCTTTCTTCCCTTTTCTCCTCCAGCCCCGAAGACAGAAGCAGGCTTCCTCAATTCCTGATCTCAGGGTAGCATCAGGTTCTTCCCGATGCTTTTATAGCACTTACAATACTTTTGTAATTGATTCCCTGAATTTAACAATCTTCATATAAAATACTTGGAGGCTTTTTGATTTGCTTGATGGCATCCTGAATGACCCCACCTTTGGAGAGCCAAAGTCATATATGGTCATATCCAAAGATTTTTAAAGTCCCCCACCCCATGGCCTCCTTGACATCTGCACTTTTGACCACTCTGTTTTCCTGATGTCAGGGACCCCCTCAGAGCCACCTGGTCTTCTCTTCAGGTTAACTCACATTTCATTGTTTCTCCCAGAGTCTGCCCCACAGTTTTCATTTTCCTTTTTACCTTCCCCACTGAGGGATATAATTCATACGTGTGTCTGAAATGACTCTCGGTGCCAGTGATTTTCACATTTGCAGGCTCAATTTTCTCCTAAGATGTATATTTGCCTAGGGATATTGGTATTTTTCCTAGAGTTTTTTTTGTAATTGCCAACATTTTTCCCAGGTCACCATATTATGTGATCTGAACCCAAAATGTCTAAAAACATATAAATTTTTTCCAAACCCTTATTTTCCCCATAGCTTCTATGCAGAGGCCCCTCTGGAATCTTAAGGCCCATCCTTGATTCCCCGACCCTCCTTTTTTCACATCAGTCAATAATCTTGAAACACATCCTATCCATTTTCCCAATAAAATACCCCTTCCACCCATCTCTTCTGCTCCTATCTGGCCTTGCTCAGGCTCAGCATTGCCAGTCTGCGCCACTGCACTAGACTCTGTTCCTGACCATTCCTGCCAGGACAGCAGAGTAATCTGCCTCAAAACCCCCTGCCTGCCTGACTCCTCGACTACCCAACCACTTTGTTTTTTTAATTAAGAGTATATAGAGATACAAATGAGAGGGAAACATTATCAAACCATCAATGACCAATGTATATATACTTTGTTATCCAGGGGTAATGCCAAAACATGGATGACCACCTTGGGTTTCACCTGTTGCAGTTTCCCCCAGAAGAACTCTTGCATTGAATGGGTATCTCGTGGAGGAATAGCATCTGTTTCTGAGATGGTTCCCCTATATTCCCACTCTCCAGTATCCTAGGAGTTCTTCAAATACCC
>PVKS010052211.1:0-10852 GCA_004027875.1 Aplodontia rufa
ATCTTGCCATGTGTTAGATTGGGGGGAACAATTTTTAAAAAAGATGTTTGGGGTGGGGGTATAATTAAGTGCTAGATAGTTTGCATAGCATTCAGGGTACTGGGTTTGATCACCAGCACCATAAGAACTTTAAAAAAAAATTAGTGTTGCTTGAAGGTATGGAAGAATGAACTTCAACATTTTTTCTGGGAGTACAAATTAAAATAGTTCTAAGGTGAATTTGGTTCTCTGCAAGGTTGTAAGTAAGCAAATCTTCACTGAATTGTTACCCTTGAAGTATATTATTCTGAGAAACTAACTGCTGTAATTCATCTATTACCTTATTTTTATAATGAAATATTGGGAATAAATTATATAACATTAATAAATTGGTTAAATTATGGTACATAAGGGTTTATAAAATGAGGTGTGGATATTAAAAAGAGTTTAGTATGTACTGACAAAAACACCCATGATAAGTGACAGAAGCAACGTGCAGACCAGTATGCATCCAATTTTGTCAAAATAAGTAAATGGATATATAATATTCACATGCATTATATGACAAGTTTTGAGGGTTTTTAAATTTATGTAAATGTGTACATTAAAAGAACTGAGGGTGGGCTGGGATGTAGCTCAGGGGCAAAGCGCTTGCACAGCATTCACAACGTCCTGAGTTCGACCCCCCAGTTCCAAAAAAACAAATAATAAAAAAACTGAGGTGTACTCTCCAAAGAACATCCTGGGGGAAGTATTTGCCAAAATTATTTTAAAGAAATCCTACAAGTGTTGAAATCACATAAGAATGAATTCAAGGGACAAAAACAAATATAAATGGACAGTAGACACTTTTTTAAATGTTAAAATGTCAGTAAAAAGTCCATGTGAACAACTAAAATGACCAGTTTTTCCTACCAATAAGTGAAGATTCTCTCCATTGCTGGCCACAGTGTGGGGTATGATTTTTTTGGTGCTGGGATTGAACCTAGGGGTACTCTACCACTGAGCTATATCCCCAGCCCTTTTTCATTTTTTTTTATTTTGAGACAGGGTCTTCCTGAGTTGTCCAGGCTGAACTTGAACTTGTGATCCTCCTGCCTCAACCTCCAAACTTGCTGGTGTTCCCCTAGCTATGATTGACATTTTTTACCCACTATTTTTAGGATTACAAATTGATGTAACTTAGAGGGGGAAGTAATATGGCAATATAAAGAGCCTTAAAAGTGTTATAGCTCTTGGCCAGCTGAATCTACTTCTTGTAGTCTTAAAGGAATAATAGGAAATGAGCCAAAAAGCGTTTACATGATGTTTCAATTCTTTATTATAGGATAAATAGCTGGTAGAACGCAGAGGATATTTCCAGAGAGGGAGTGGCTATATTAAGGTATGCCCATTTGATCTCAAAGCATACATGGTATAAGCTTAATTTGGGAAGATGATTAGTTACAATAGTGGTATTTTTTAAGATGAGATCTTGAATTTGATTGTATGAACTTATTTCTTTAAATGTGTATTTTTATAGAAATTAAGTAAACTTACAAAATTAAAGGTAGAAAACTACAACAGACATAAAAACATGTTTTCTCAGTTTCTGGCTTACACTAGAGCTGACAGAAAATAGTGACTGTTAACCCTAGTTTATATCCCAATTTTCTCCGAGTTGGATCATAACCCCTCCTTGATTCACTGTTTATTTTATCAGGGACCTACGTGTTCTGGGCAAGAAACAGGTAGGTGTAGTATAAGCCTGGTGGCAAATGAAATAATGTTCCATAAGGAAGACTAATCCATGAAATATTTAGAAAGTTAAATACTAAGCTCCAGAGTACTGTCAGTTTCATGGTTTTGGAGGTAAGAGAAAAACATGGTCTACTATAGGAAAGGAGGAAGGGCTTTTTCTTGGTACTTAGATAAGAAAGAAAAAGTCTGGTGGGTAAAGAATAGGTATGCTAAGTAAGTAAGCAGTATTTACAATATAAAACTCAGATGCATACTCAAAGCTTAAAACAGTTTAAAAAGTGATACATAATGGCAGCTTTTTAGTGAAGAATACGCACAGAGTATTTGTCATGGATCCCTAGAGGAGTGTTAAGGTTGAATTACAACTATGAGCCAGATACAAAAGGATAGCTTTTCCCTTTTGACATATGACTCGGGTAATAGTGCTTGCTTTATGTGTAGGACACTCAGATGAAAATTAAAATCACTGAAAGGATGCTTTCCTGGCTTGAGTAATGATACAGGTACTTTTTAGGAGCAATGTCAATTGTTGCATTCAACATGGAACTTATATGAATGATAGAATAATTTGTAGAAAATGGCTGAACATTTATGTAGTTTTTTGTGCGTGAATGTTTAGCCAATACCAAGTATATACAGTACATTCAGCTATCACAAGTTCCTCAGTAAGGAATTGCTAATGACCAGTGTAGCTTCCAAAGTAGTTCTGTTCCAGGCTAGCACAATTTGTAATGTGTTTTACAGTCTAGTTGGCACTAGGTGGGTTTTTTTTGTCCTCTGAGACAGGAATTTTGCTGTGTTGCCCAGGTTCTCAAAATTCCTGGGCTCAAGCATTCCTCCCACCCCGACCTCCCAAGTAGCTGGGATTACAGGCGTACACTACCTCACTTGGCTTACATGGTATTTTAACTGTCACACTTTGGTTTTGTGGGACCTCTGCATTATATGAACCCCAAGTTGATGTCCTCAGGTACTTAATCTCTATCCTGGTCACAGGGAATTCATTTTTTATAAAAAGGAACATGCTATAAGCATGATGACTTATGATATGTCATGGCACAGCACTGTCTGAAACTTCAAAAGGCAGTATCTGTGTCCCTGTCAACCAGAAGGTTTCTGATCCCACAGGGTCAATCTCCATGTTCACAGATTTTGTTACTCTGAAGCCTGGTTTTGCCCTGAGCTTTCTGTCCTTTCAATTAGAAAATACTATTTGCTTATTGATAGGTCCTAAGCCTTTTCCCAGGACTAACTTTCTAATTTCCACCTTGGGCCTCATGTAACTGCCCACACCAACCTTAGGGGCTGTTGATTGGCTGGTGCCCTTCTCTGACACTTATTACTAGAGACACCTGACTTAAAGCTCATCATCCCTTCTTCAGAATTTACCCTGATTTTAAGAAGCTATCTAGCTGTTTCCCACCTGTTTAAAACAAGTCAGATCACTTCATGAGAACTGTCCTGAAGTTTACCTGTGTTATCTATCCCTTGGGATCCCACTGTACATAGTATTATGCAACCTGCCTCTTTACCTAATGACATACATTAAACTTCTTTTTATGTCAGTCATGGATTTCTGCTTAATTCATTTGGAAGTTTTGCGGTATACATGTATAATTTATAATACCATCTTCCTATTGAAGAATATATTGAAGTTTCCAGTTCCTCTGTGTTACACCACAGCAACAGACATTTTATGTCTACGTTTCCTGCAAGGTGCTGTGCTAAGAATTCAGCCATATCACAAACATGAAATTCTTAGAAAAGTCTGTGAAGACTAGGTATAATGTGTTACAGGCAGAGGTGAAGAGAGGCTGATAGCATACTTTTCTTGCGTAAGTTCTCACAACTCAGTAGTGTTGGAACCTAATTGGAATAAAGGTCTGTCTGACAACAGAATTCATTCTCTTTCATACCTCTACTGAAAACCATATTTATAAAAGATTTTTTTCACAAAATTTCATCTTCATTACAGATACCTACTTTACTTTCTAGGTTGTGTCTCCCCATTTCATCTCTCCAGACCATCCCACATCTGAAGGATTCCATCTGGGAAATTACCAGGAGTTCTTGGAGGAAAACAAGAAGATTTTGTAAGTCAAAGGATTTGTTTCATTTCTCACACTGTAAGAACAATAGAGGCTGTTTTCATCCTTATCTTACTAGTTCTCCCTCCTGCCTTTTTCACGATAGATTATCTCTCCCTTGAAATTCTCCATTTCTTTGGCTTCTAAAATATCATTCTCCTAATTTTATGGCTACTCTAAGTGTTATTGTTTCACTTGTTATCTCTGATCCCTTAAGTATCTTTCTTCCCTAGGCTTAACAGAATTCTGTACATGGAATTCTGCCTCTTTTGACCCTGAAAGATTTCACTGGCTCTCAGTGTCCACTACCTTTAAAGAGAGAGGGACAGTGAGAGATTATCAATTTTATTTAGTTTTTTGTGTGGCTTTCATTGTTCTGAGACTTCATTGTGTATGTGGTGCTGGGGTTCAAACTTGTGTACTCGCGCATGCTGGACAAGTGCCGTAACCACTGAGCCACTGCTCCAACCCCTCACTTTAGCCGTTTTAATCCTTAGCACCTATAGTATTTGTCCAGGAGCAGATACACAATATTGTATGATGAGTAACTGTATAGATTAATGAGTGAATTACCGGTGCTCTTGTATTTTCTGCAGATTTCAAATTAACCCTTAAAATCTGTCCTTGGTTAATTTATTAGTTACCCAGGCTTGAAATGGCAGCGTAACTGGACTCCCTCCTCTCCTCAGTTCCTATACTCTTCAATATAAGTTCTGTAATTTTTGAAGCATTTCAGTTTCTCTTCACTGTCATCACTGTAGGTTGAGGCCTATCTGGACTTGTCTACACAAATCATTACTCTTGTCTTGCAGCCAACTAAATCAGTTTTTCTTATTTTCTTTGAAATTGTCATTCTTGTTCTAAGGTCTTAAATTTTAACTCCACTGCCTTTAATAATTTCCCATTTAATTCCTTCTTTCTCTGTAACTACATTCTTTTGGATAGGATTGGAAAACTAAGTTGTGGGCACATCTGATGAATAGTTGAGTGAGATGAGAATAGCAGGTAGTAGTGAGGATCAGAGATGAGGAGGTAGAAAGTTACTTATATAAATGGTTGAAATCCCATTTGCAAGAGATTTAACATGTGTCGTGCTCTAATGAACCTTTATGAAGAGTAAAGGTCACCATAGAAACCAACCAAAGAAACCAACCAAATAAAATACTTTATATATTACAGTGGTTGGAATAAAAAAGGGGTGAATGAGTTCCAGAAAGCAGGGTTCTCAACCTCGTGGACCTGCTGAGGAAGACAGCTTCAAAAAACCAACAAGAAGCAATATGCAAAGAAGCAAAATGAGAGGGGCCTCCTCAGGAAAGAAGACAGCTGGTCAACAGCCGAAAAATCTTGAGCCAGCTCTTCCAGGGCGATGGGGTGGTCGTTCTACAGAAAACCCTCCTTCAACATCTATGAGGAAGACCAGAAAGAACAAACAGAAGACACCTGGAAATGGAGATGGTGGCAGTACCAGCGAAGCTCCCCAGCCACCTCGGAAGAAAAGGGCCCGGGCAGACCCCACTGTGGAGAGTGAGGAAGCATTTAAGAATAGGGTGGAGGTAAAGGTTAAAATCCCTGAAGAGTTAAAACCATGGCTGGTTGAGGACTGGGATTTAGTGACAAGACAGAAGCAGCTATTTCAGCTCCCAGCCAAGAAGAATGTCGATGCCATCCTGGAAGAGTATGCCAATTGTAAGAGATCACAGGGAAATGTTGACAACAAGGAATATGCAGTTAATGAAGTTGTGGGAGGCATAAAAGAGTATTTCAATGTGATGTTGGGCACTCAGCTGCTCTACAAATTTGAGAGGCCCCAGTATGCTGAAATCCTTTTGGCCCACCCTGATGCGCCAATGTCCCAGGTTTATGGCGCACCACACCTGCTGAGATTATTTGTTAGAATTGGGGCAATGTTGGCCTATACACCCCTTGATGAGAAGAGCCTTGCATTATTGTTGGGCTATTTGCATGATTTCCTAAAATACCTGGCAAAGAATTCTGCATCTCTGTTTACTGCCAGTGATTACAAAGTGGCTTCTGCTGAGTACCACCGCAAAGCCCTGTGAGGGTCTTACTGACCACTCACTGTTATGTCTGGAATCTGTAAACACTTTCTGTTCTTAGTCTTTTTCTTGTACAATTGATGTTCTTTAAAATTGTTAATGTATAACAGGGCTTATGTTTCAGTTTTCTGTTTTAAACAGAAAATAAAAGGAGTAGAAGCTCCTTTCCTCATTTCAAAGTTGCTACCAGTGTATGCTGTAATTAGACAAAAAAGAAACATTCAGTAGAACATTTTATTGCCTAGTTGACAACATTGCTTGAATGCTGGTGGTTCTATCCCTTTGACACTACACAATTTTCTAATATGTGTTAAATGCTACGTGACAAAATGCCCTGATTCCTAGTGCCAAAGGTTCAACTTAAATGTATATATCCGAAAACCCATGCATTTGTGCTCTTTTTTTTTTTTATGGTGCTTGAAGTAAAACAGCCCATCCTCTGCAAATCCATCTATGTTGTTCCTTAGGCATTCTATCTTTGCTGAAATTGTTGAAGGATGGTGGTTTTTTCATGGTTTTTGTATTTGAGTCTAATGCACGTTCTAACATGATAGAGGCAATGCATTATTGTGTAGCCATGGTTTTCCGGAGAAGTTGATATTTTAGCAATTGTATTTCAGATCTTAAATAAAATTTGTTTCTAAATTTCAAAGCAAGAAATTTTGCAGTGTGCCTTTATTTTGTTACCTAGGCTGACAAACTCAGCAGGCTCAGGACAGATCCAGGTGGTGTCACAGAAGAGTTCTTATCCTTTTCCAGCTGGGTGTGGCAACTAGGAGTGGGCTCTATCAGGCCATTTCCATTCCTCTCCTCAGTGTGGCTTCTCAGGATAAATAACTTTCTGATGCTGCTTATATGAGCCACTTTTGTTCCTGATACTCCTCACCCCTTAGTCTGCCTGGGATAACAGGACATTTAATGGATACTGTAACAGACCCTTGCACATATTATGCAGAGCTTTGCTCTTTCCCACCAGAGGAGGCGTGGGTAGCCACCTTAAGTATTATGTCAATCAGAGACACAGGTTTTTGGTCAAATATATCAGACTTCCCTAGTTCAGCACAGGTGTCATGTTCCTTGTTTTTGAATCCCTTAGGTAACACTGTTGGGAATCCTGGGATAGAGGATTCTTGCAGGAAAGAGGTGGTACTGGGTGCCTGTGTTTACAAATCCAACTTAACATAAAAATTTCCCAGTCAAATCAAGTTTTTTTCATGTCTTTATTAACAAGCATGATTATTGTAGAAGTTGTAGAAAACAATATGGAAGGAATAATCACATACTGGATCAGTTAAGATCCCAACAAACAAGTGAGACTCAAAATGGATGTATTGAGGAGCATTTAATAAGATAATATTTTCCCATGTTGTCATCAGTTAGGTTTATGGTATGTTGTAGTCAGCTTAGGCCGCTATAACAAAATGTCACAGACTGTTAAGCTAAAACAACAGGAATTTACTTCACAGATCTATCTGGAGGCTACAAGTTATGGCTGTTGGTACAGTTGGTTTGAGGTTTCTTACCTTGGCTTGCATGTGGCCATTGCCACCCTTTGTCTTCACATAGTCTTTTCCACTGTACCTGAGTGTTTCCGTCTCTTAGAAGGACATCAGTCATTGGATTGGGGCCTACCCCAATAACCTCATTTTAACTTCTCTGTGTAAAGTCCCTATTTTCAAATAGTCACATTCTGAGTTACTAAGAGGACTTCAACATGAATTCGGGGGGGGCATAATTCTGCCCATTACATCAGGTTACTACCCTTAGGAAAAAGTGTAGGAGGAGGGTGGAAACAGGGAAGGGGTTGCTGGAATACAGCTGTACGGAAAAGGCATTCTGACAGCAGCTGTGATCTTCAAGATGGAGTCAGCACACAGCGACCCTGAAAAGAGAAACCAGAATAAGGAGAAATAAGTAAGTACCTGACCTCATTCTCTTTTGTCTCCTGTTCGATATTTCCCTTTGGCCAACCTGGAAGCCAAAAGACAAGGAAAACCTTTTATGTCCATATTGATAAGTCTAGAGTACACAGAAAAGGGAGGAAAGAGCAAGGGGGGAGGCTGGGTGCAGGTTGGAAATATCTAGAACACCTGAAATAACCATAGTTATTACTACATTGCTATATATCCATGCATATATAACTAATAAATATCACACTTTTTTTTTAAGAGAGAAGGACAGAGAGAATCAATTTTTATTGAGTTTTTCACATGGTTTTCATTGTTCTGACACTTAGTTGTGTACCTGGGTTGCTGGGGTTTGAACCCCTGTACTTGCACATGCGGGGCAAGCGCCGTAACCACCGAGCCACAGCTCCAGCCCCAAATATCGCTCTTTGACACAATTAGGATCAGATTATACATAATAGTTCTCTTAAGTATGCTCCCAAAATTGATATGAAAAAATTCAGACCTAATAAAACCAGTTTCTTAAATGACTGAAAATAAAATAAATTCTGGAAAGTAATGAGTTGCCATGTAGTAAAATTAGTTCATTTTGGGCACCAAAAAAAAAAAATCAGGAGGTTGGAGTGGTGACTCAGCAGTTGTAGCGCTTGCCTGGCATGCATGAAGACCCTGGTTCAAAGTTCAGCAGCAGATACACAACTAAGTGTTGGGGAAATAAAGGCCAATGAAGAAATATAGTTGATTCTTTCACTGTTTTAAAAAAATTAGAGGAACAGAATGAAAATGTCTGTGAATGTATATATGTATTTTCTTCATGTCAACAGGGAATATTTGAAACAATAATGAAAGAATGAGATAGTGAAATATCAGGGAGGAATGTTAGATTTTTTTTGTATTACATTTTATCCGAAAGTACATTCCAAATGGATTAGATTTTTATTTCACAAATTAAACCAAAGGTTGCTTCCTTAAAATGGAGGTGATTTTAAATGTTGACTCAGGGATGACCTTTGTAAGTAAGTATTAGATTTTTGGCAAGGTGCCTATGGGAAAAGTCAAGTTAGATCTTAGCTTATGTACTTACACATTTTCAAATTGCCTAAAAATAGCATATATATGACCGTTATATCCAACTCTAGCATGCCAGTGGCAAATCAGCTTCAGTTATTACCAGTAGTTCCCCATATCCATTAGTTGTACAAATGTGCTATAGTCTTAACCTAGCATTAAGTCAGGAGTTGAAGCTCGGTGGTAGAGCACTCCTGGGTTCAGTCACCAGTACTGAAAAAAAAATCAGAATGTAAATCCCGAAATTACAAGGAAAACTCCATTGGCCCAGCAGTAGGCAGGAAAGGAGGGGAGGAGAAGATACAAAGAAAATACATGGTAAATAGGAAACAAGAAGGTAAGGGTAGACAATATTGACAATATGTTGATAATGTGGATTAAGTTAACATATTAAAAGAAAAACTCAGATTGTGATTTTACAGGGAAAAGATTCCACTGTCATTCTTCTTCTGAGGTCCACTTAAAAGTATTCAGAAAAGTTCAAAGGATGTAGCCAAATGTTGTGCATGCCTGTAATCCCGGCTACTCAAGAGGCTGAGGCAGGAGGATTGCAAGTCTGAGGCCATCCAGACAACTCTCAAATGGATGTAGCTCAATGGCAGAGTGCTTGCCTAGCATGTGCAAGGTCCTAAATTCAACCCCCAGAATTGCAAAGGAAAAAAAAATGCTAAAATAAATACCAGGCAAATAAATACTAAGAAAAAGCTGATGTAGCAAAATTAATGCAAAAATAGTAGTAGTCTTCATTCATATGTGCATGGCACATGGCAAACACTATACTAAGCAAACAGCCAAAATATTGACAAAAACTACTGGTGAGATAGCAAAATGTAACTTTTGTCTAATAGTATACCTTTTTCTTTTTTCTTTTGGCATGGGGGTTTGGGGGATTGAGCCTAGCTGCACTTAACCACTGAGTCACATGCCCAACCCTTTTATTTATTTATTTATTTATTTATTTGAGAGTGCCTCACAAAGTTGTTGAGGCTGACTTTGAACTTGGGTCCTCCTGCCTCAGCCTCCCCAGCCACTGGGATTATAGGCATGCACCACCAGGCCCAGCTGAAAAACTTCAATTTAAAGGTATAGTATTAGGGCCAGTGGCTAATGAGTTGAGAGATGACCCTGTGTGAGTTCAGGCCCTCCTAGAATCAGATGCCAAGACAAGATCAGACATACACAGATTTGTCGAGGAAACACCTATGATAGATGGGGAGAAAAGAGAAAATAAGAGTCTTCAAAGTGTGATGCACGTCTCACACCTGTGAAAGCAGAAAGAAGGAGGATTAGACAGGAAGAGCCACAGACTACAGTGCATTAGTGAGGATCCTTAACAAACCAATGAGAGTTAGCAAAGATTAAAGAAGTTCCCCCGTTAAATAGTAAATGTCTAGCTTTAATGGTCCAGGTGCATTCAGTCATAGTGTGTGAGCAGTCTGTGGAATGTGTGGCCCTAGTATGAATCATGAATGCAGGGTATATGCAGTGGTTATTTTCTTGTAGTGATTCACATACTTTCTTCACTGAGGTTTAAACGTGCCAAGGATCCTGAGCTCCTGAGCCTGATCTCTTCTTCATTGCTTAAATAGAGAAAGGGCCACTCTTTCTCACCTAGGGATGCCTTACCACTGAGACACACCCTCAGCCCTTCTTGTTTTTCTTTTGAGATAAAGGGTCTAAGTTACTGAAGCTGGCCTGGAACTTGTGATACTACTCCCTCAGCCTCCCAAGCCACTGGGATTACAAGTGTGCACACCATGCCCAGTTGAGAACACAGAATTCGATGCAAACAAATCTGAGACAGAATACAAAATCTGTCTCTTAATTATCTGTATAATCTTATTTCTTATTTGTAAAAAAATTGATTTTGTTTACAGTTTTATTTATTAATGAGAGGAGGAGTCTTTTGTCACTTTGCTAGGACCCTGAGCCTGATCTCGTCCATCTGCCTCGAAAGGGGTGGTCTCACTCACGTGTGTATGTGTGGCACCAGGATTCAAACTCAGGGCCT
>PVKS010052212.1:0-10854 GCA_004027875.1 Aplodontia rufa
CTAACAAAACTTCAAATTGAATGACTTTCAGAGTAATAGGGGGATAGATCTCTAGGATACTTGGAGGTTTAGGGAGGGGGATGGGGAGGGGGGAGGGTATATGAAGAACTCATAGGAGTCTGGAGATTGGGAAGATGGGGGAACCATCCCAGAAGCCGATGTCATTTCTCCACGAGCTACCCATTTAACGCATGAGTTCTTCTGGGGGAAACTGTAACAGGTAAAACCCAAGGTGGTCATCCATGTTTTGGCATTACCCCTGGATAACAAAGTTTATATACATTGATTGCTACTGTTTTGATAATGTTTCCCCCTCAACTGTATCTCTATATACTTCTAATAAAAAATAAATAAATAAATAAATAAATAAATAAAAAGGATTGTCCGCACTTGTAAGTCCTGCCAGCCATTTCTCTGGGTACTCCCCCTCCAGGATGCAGGGGTAAACCCCAGAGGATTAAAACCCAATATACTATGGCAAACTGATGTTACTCATTTTGCCCCATTTGGAAAGCTTAAATATATTTTTGTGTCCATTGACACTTTCGCGGGAGCCTGTTGGGCTACAGCACACACTGGAGAAAAATCCACATATGCCAAATCCCATTTTCTTCAGTGTTTCGCTACCCTAGGTCTACCTAGGCAGATCAAAACAGACAGTGGACCCTGTTTTGTCAGTGAGGCAACACATAACTTCTTCACCCTATAGAACATAAAACATATTAAAGGAATTTCCTACAATCCTCAGGGCCAAGCCATAATTGAAAGAAATCACCAAAGCCTAAAAGAGAAACTTTTAAAACAAAAAGGGGGAATCCTCAGCCCCCATTTGCAACTGCAAATGGCCCTTTTGGCTATAAATATTTTAAATTTTGCCAAAAAATCTGACGAACCTACATTCCAGAAACATTGGGGTTGTCTTGGACCCCCCAAATCATCTATTCTCATAAGATGGAGAGATCCCCTGACTCATCAATGGAGGGGGCCAGACCCTCTCCTCACTATGGAGAGAGGGTTCACCTGTGTATTCCTGCCAGAGGAATCATCTCCCATATGGGTACCTGCCAGAAACACCAAACTTGCCCCTTTGCCGTCCAAACAGGACCATAACCAAGACCAAGCTGTCCAACAAGGACAGAAAAAGGCTCTGTTGGTCCCGGATGACTTTCCACAAATGGAAGAAAATATATCCACCCAACCATCTCCAAGGGCCATCAACCCTTGAGAAGTCTTTTTCTGCTTTAACTCTTACAGATGTTCCCAATTCGCCTCCTGCTCGGAAGTGTGACCCTGTTGGTGGCGCTGAGATCAGAAGCCAGCAACCTTCATCAACCCCAACGAGTACCCCCTTTTTTTTATGAAGCTGTAAAAGGTTGATGGAAATTACTCATTCTCGAAGACACCGGAACTACGCGGGGGGGGGGGGGGGCGGCCCCATGGAATTCCAGCCCACTGGGCTGTCCTTTCCTCTACTTACACCCCATGTTTGTTTTCAATTGGATCTACTTACTCCCACCCCATGGGCAAATTGCACTCGAGTAAATTCTTCTGACCAACGATGGGGTATAGCGGGAGGCCCAGGTATCTTCTGGTTGTGCCAGCAGACTGGACTCACTCCTTGCATCTCTCTCTCCACTGTTTTTTATTCAAAAGTCTCTAGATTTCCTTATCAGATGTGGCATTGCAAAATAGGTGGGGCCCTGATTTGTTGCTAACCCTTGGTTCAAACAATGGTTTAATTGGTCACTGTGGCTCACCACCTTAATATCTACATTGCTAGGACCAATCCCAACACTAATAATGCTGTACCTATTTGGGCCATGTGTCATCAATAGATTGGTGACCTTCATGCGCTCCAGGGTAGAGGAGATCCAACTTGTGACTCTCCGCCTTCATTACAATCAATTGCACCCTTATGATGACCTCTGATGGTGAAACCTTCTTATGAAGGTGCCTAGCCTATACCTAACCTAAGGTGGGCCTGGCCTGTACCTAACCCAAGATGGGCCAAATAAAACAAGAAAGGGGGAAATATAGGGTGCAACAAAGATGGCGCTGAGGAGCCCAGGGGAGGGCGGGCCAACCTTGTGAGCCCGCGAAGGCCTAAGCCAATCAAAGAACAGGCCAGATCACACCACCACATTGACAGGCCTTTTGGTCCCATAAAAAACATAAAAACAAGTTGGCCTTTACTGTTATAGGCTTCACGCACTTCCTCTTTTCGCTGTAAACGAGTTCCTGCTTGACCTGACTCCCTGCAGTGTCTGACTGTCTTCGGGGAAGGCTGGGAAACTGGCACTCACCTTTCCCGCTGCAGACGGGGTCCCTCATTCCCTGCTAGCAAGGGGCTGAGTCGTACATCAACCCAACAGTAAGTATTTTAAAATTTTGTTAGAAGCTGCTAAAAAGATAGGTATAAGAAAAAATGCAGGTCTAATGTTTCTCCATAATTAACCAAATATTTTGCTGTTTTACTTCACATGTCCTTGCAAATATGGGGGAAAACAGTTGTAATGAATGCACAAGCCATAGGAGAAAGAAAAGATGGAAAGAAGAGAAGCATTTTTTGAAAATTACAAGGAGATAAAGTTTTGAACTGTAGACAGGGAAAACAAGTTCAAAGAAGAAAACCAAAAAAGAAAAAACAAGAAGAAAAATAACAAGACTCCTTTAAAAGAAAGGAAAATCATACTAATTTTTTTTTTATTGCCAGTCATGGTAACCTGCAATTCAAGTCAACAAAATTTCCCTTGAGAGTGAGCTGCTCCTTCATCTGGACTTGAACTTGGTTCATCCTACTTTGATCTCTCCCACACAGAGATTTCCCTGACTGCTTCACATGCAATGCCTCATGTGCATGAATGCAGAGATATATTCAAAACACATACAGAAAGTCCCAGTTCTTATAGTCAAGAATTCCTACCACAGTCTCACTGAGTCCTGGTGGCACATCCCTGAAATCCCTGCTGCCAGGAGGATAGCAATTCAAAGCCAGACTAGTCAACACAGTGAGGCCTTGCTTCATAATGAAAAATAAAGAGGGCTGGGATGTACCTCAGAAGTACAGCAGCCCTGGACTTAATCCCCAGTATGGTAGGCAGGCAGGAAGAAAGGAAGGGAGGAAGGGAGGGAGAAAGGGAGGAAGGAGAGGGAGATGAGGAAGGAGAGAGAAAGAGAGAGGGAGAGGTGGGTGGGTATGGTGGCATATGCCTGTAATCCCAGCAGCTCTGGAGGCTGATACAGAAGGATTTCAAGTTCAAAACCAGCCTCAGCAACTCAGCAAGGCCCTAAGCAGCAACTTAGTGAGACCTTGTTTCAAAGAAAATAAAATATAAAAAGGACTGGGGATGTGGCTCATTTGTACTAAGTGCCCCTGCCTACAATTCCTGGTACCAAACAGAAACAAAACAAAATGAACAAACAAACAAAAAAATGAAAAGAAACAACAGAAACAAAAAAGAAAGAAAAAAGTATTTCCATAGTCAGGTTCCACTCAGTCTTCACTTTCCAGATAAGCAAATCTGATTGATGACCCCTGTCTGTGTCTTGCATTGACCTTGTTTACATGATTTTTTCAGTCTTACATTTTCCTTTTTGTCCCTCTCATCTCTGCATGCCCACATGCCACTTATCTTTCTGGGCTCAGCTCAAGTGCTACTTTCCAGGATTCCAACAGCTAAAAGCAATTTTCCACCTTTCTGACATCTTGATATACCAAGTCTGGTTCACTCCTGCAGAGCTTTCCACTTCCTGCTCTCTGAGCCCTCCTCTTATCTACGCCATCGTGGACACTGGAAGGGAAATGACAGATGGAATATATGAGGTTTCCCTGTATCCTCAATGCCCCATGTATGTAGTTATCAAATGAAGAAAGCACATAAGTGAATGAATGTGCTGAAAAGAAGGTAAGATTTAATTCATTAAATATTTTCAATTTATTTTTTTTCAACCAAGTCTCCCCATTTATAGGGAATAAGAGAATTCAGAAATTTTTCTATTGTACATTTTTAGCACTTTCTTTGTTCTATTCTTGTACCCAAGCTGATGGTGTTGCATTCAAACATTTTTATTTGGTACCCAATGGGGATAGGCTCTATCCTATATGCTTATGCTAATAAATAAGAAAGACAAAGCTATTGCTCTTGGTGAGCTTACATTACAGTGGGAAATGGCTGAAATCACACTAGTTAATACATAAACAAGGAAGTGGTGAATAGTAACAAACTCTGAGAGGAAGTGGGCTCTAATGCTGGCAAGTGTACAGTAGATGCTTCCTTGGGCTAGAAGGATGAAGGTGGCTCCCATTAAGAGACAGCATACAAGCAGAGATCTAATGACATTCGGGTCTTGCAGTGACGGGGGACAGTCGTCACAGTGGAGAAAACATCTATGAAGAGGTCCTGGAGCAGGATGAGGTGTTGGAGAAACAGAATGATGGCTGGGATATAATGCATGAGGGGAAAGGAGGTAAAGAATATAGTTTGAGGATTAGATAGAGGGTCAGATTACAGAGGGCCTTCTAGGTCATGGTGGGGTTTTGAGTTTTATCTTTTAAGAATCAGGGGAATCTAACAGATGACTTCATAAACTAAAGTGAAATTTGTTTGCTGCCCATTGTAAGTTATCATAAGACATAAACTTACTGAACACCACAGCCTAGCCACACAATACACAGTACGCTGCAGAATGTTGATTATTTACCCTCATGAACCCTTAGTCTGGAAGCTGTGTATCCTACTGCACAGACTAGCCCAGGAAAAGAACAAAATTCAGTCTGACGAGCAGTTCTACTGAATGTTTCACTTTCACACCATCATAAAGTAAAAAAAAAAAAAATCTTATAAGTCAAACCACCATAAGACAGGGACTGTGTTTAAGATTTTTACTTTTAGAAAGTCAAAGTGCCTGCTATGTGAAGGGTGTTATTATAAAGGGCTCCAGAGCAAGAACTGCCAGACTCACTGAAGGCTAGGTGAGAACTGGTGGTTACACAGCTTGGACCAGGAGACAGCGAGAAAATAGAAAGACAGAGGGCATGTTTCAAAAGAAGAGTTAACTGGACCAGCGGAAAACTGGATGTGTGGGGAGCAGGTGATTGAAAGAGAGGAACAAATTATAGATTTTTTTCCCAAATCTTCTTCTTTATTCTCTCATTTACATGGTCATGAGTCCTAACCTCTAGTTTCTGGCTGTTTTAGTTACTGACATTTGCATGGCACTTCACAAATAATATTTTTTTCTGTCATGCCTGGATCACAAAATTGCAGAACAGGAAATCTGCATGATGTCCTAATGTTTTCCCTTCCACTCATTCTGTAAGTCTCACTTCTTATTTTGACCTCTCTGAGGCATTAATGGGCTATATATTCCCACATAATTTTTTTTTAAAAACCCTCTTTCTTCCATATTATTTCTATATTTTCTATACTTCCATATAAGAAATGGGTTTATATTTTTTATTGTGTTATCATTATTATCCCCAATGGATTAAACTCCCAGAGGGCAGACAAATTTTATTATTCTTTGCATCTCTATTACACATTATCTGATGAATGAGGGATAACTGCATAAGTGGAAATTTTGGTGATTTCTAGTGGTCTAAACTATGGCAACTTTTTAAATACTTCCACTGAGTACCTTAACACTTGAAAAAGGCAGTCTGTTCCAATTTCAAATGGTTATAATTACTGAGAACTTCTTACGCTGAACTTAAAATCCTTTCTTCAATTCTCTACCTTTGATCTTATTTATTTCTGCTCAGTGGATAAAGATAACAAATTCAAACAACTTTTATCATTTTGTAAGGATAATTGAGTTCCAAAAACATTATGTAAAATACTGTGCATTGGACAAGAAGTTAGTCTGCATGAATCTATTAACTGTGAGAATCCAACACTATATTTATAGGACTCTAAATACTCAGGTTGCAAGACAGAGTATTAGGAAGCACGTATTAGAGTTCAAAAAGGATAACTATTAACCTAGCATGACCAAAAAGTGGGATAAGGAAATGAAAGAAAAATCACTCTATCATCTATCAGTCTTCCCAATATACAGAGATTATTTAATATCTTCAAATAATAAACATATATACATATTTATACACATGAAATCACATGTATGCATATAAAACTTATACCACTTAATAATTAAGCATGACTTGTTATAAATTAGGTTTGATTCAGAATTTTACAAATGTACGTTGACATTTCCCTAGCCAAATTTTTTCCCAGTAACAATGTCTCTTATTTCTACACATGCAGAAAGAACTGATACACAGAAGAGGGCATGTCACAGACTGATTAAAAGGAATATTTCTGGAGTCAGATTTGGGTTTAAAGGTAAGTTCCAATAAGCCCTATATCCGTAAGGTAGTTTTACAATTTTAACTTAAAATATCTGTTTTTCCATCTCTGGAAAATGGACATAGCATTCCTTTTTCATGGGTTATGGTCAAGTTTAAATGAGCAGAGACCTTATAACAAAGAGACTCACTAGACAAGCACTCAGCATATGATTATATCATTAAAAACTGTCATTTATGAGTGTTATCTTATCAAATGACTCACAACTACTGAAAACTTTGACAGGAATTTTGCAGGAAGGATTCTTACAGGAGGGTGGAACAGCAAGAGTACACAAGAACATTGACATTCCATTCTTCAAATGTCATGACTTTATAGTACAAACATCTTTCACTGACTATTGAAAATTTTAACTATGAACAACTAACTCTGCCTTAAGAGGATTTAATTTAGCATTTATGAAATCATTCTGGTAAGAGATTTCAAGCTTTGTCTTATGGACTGTTTCCTTATTAGTTTTATTTTTTCTTCTTTATATTATTGGTAATAATATAATTACTTATATTTATGTTATTCACTCCAAATAAGGCTGTAATGAAAAGCTTTATATAGGGTTATTCTCTTTCATTTTTGCAACAACTGACTAAGGTAGGCATTTTTATTAATCATAGTTTATAATTTTAGTAAGTGGAATCTGGGGAAGACTATTTGCTCTGTGACAGATATTGTTAAACACCCTGTATAAGCATCAACTATCAACTTCATAAAAGCCTTATGAGGTAGATTATATTATTATCAACCCTGTTGTACAGATTAGGGAATTGAGAGTCAGAATCTTTAAATATATCAGCCAAGATCACATGACTGATCATTGGTAGCTTTTGGATTCTAACCCAGGCAGCATGCTGTAAGGGCTACTGTCACAAACACTATAAGACAGTGTTTCTGAACAAAGGTAAGGAAGGACACATTCTCTATACTCTTGGCTGCTTGGATACAGTATTTTACTTTTGCAATCTTCATTTTAAAATAGGCAATCTAAAACTCAAAGTGGTTAAAGAACTTGTTGGGGTCACACAGCAGGTCTACACTTACACTTCTTACTTGTGCTACTTTCTCTTTTTAATACCTAGAAGTTATACTTTCAGTGATATATATATATATATATATATATATATATATATACACACACACACACACATACACACACACACAATATGTATGCACACAATGAAATAATCCTCACTTATAAAAGAAAAAGCAATCCTATCATTTGTGACAACACACAGAAAGCTGGGGAATATTACGTTAAGTGAAATAAGTCAGATGTAGAAAGACCAATAAGACACGGTCTCAACTACATGTGGCATCTGAAATAAATCTCATAGAAGTACAGAGCAGAATGGCAGGTTACCAAGAGTTGGATGATTTGGGGGGTGGGTTTGGAGATTCACTGGCTGAAGAATACAAGATTTCAGTGAAAAGGACTAAGTTCAAGGGAACTATTGCAAGGCATGGTAACAAAAGCTAATGAGAGATTATATTTTCGAAAAAATGCTAAGAGAGTGGATGTGAAAGTGTTCTGACCACAAAAATGAAAGCTATATGATGAAATGCATATTAGCCATATTTAGCCATTCTATAATGTATGTATGCACTCAAAGCTTCACAATGTGTATGGTAAATACATACAAATTCATTTATGAATAAAAATTAAATTTAAAAGGATGATTAAAGACCTCTATTATGTTGCTAATGTCAACAGCAATATAGAACTTATCTGAAATGTTAATAGGATTAAACTTGTTATATAAAAAACAGCTGTATTTTCAAATAGAAACCATTTAATTTGTAATCACTGGATATTTTATCAGAATTAAAACACAAACAAAAGCCTGCTAAATTGGCAGATCTAGAATTGTACTTTTCTGTGAAATTTATTTTTGATTCTTTGAAATTATTAATGTATTTACAGAGTATCTTTCAGATACAAATATGCTGTGTGTCTGATAAGTTCAAGAGCTCATGATTTTTCTTTTGTTACTGAAATGTGAATTATGATTTTGACATCTGAATTCTGCATTGTCAGACAGGGTCCCTGTAATCTGAAAAGGCTCCAGACTCTTCTGATCCAAACACAAAGACTTTAAACGAATTACGGACGCAAGACTTGATGGGGGTGTCCCAAGAGATGTAATGGCATAATTATAACTTTGTTTTGCTGAGTATATAAAACTCTAGAGAAAAACAGGTTATTCACTGGAGGAAAATAATGGTTGGTATTTTTTTAGAAAGTTATACATTTAATAAATTTTGTAAATTTTATAACTATGTCGTCTTGACTGTCTTAACTATAGCAGATCCTGCTTCCATTCATAAAATTTCCCTCCTATTTTTAAAATGTCAATCATCTGGCAAAAGGATAAAAGAATTAGACATTACTCCTCTCCTTGGTCAGTTCCTTACTAGCCAGGCAGTAAATAAGACACTGCTGTGTCAGACACAGCAGCGACTGACAGATTTCTAATAGATTGAGACTAAACACAAAATACACCACTTTTATGACTGTGTATCAGGATGCCTAAATTTAGATATAGCATATATTGTATATTACTATACATAAAATAAAATACAAAGTAGAATAAATAAAATACAAAACCAAGTATGAATATACTAAGTATCCAGCTTACAATTTTTACCTAGAAACTTATGCCTAGTGTTGGAAATTATTATAACATTTACTTTGGAAAAATGATTACATATAAACAACATTTAATGAACATTTAAAATACTCCAGGATATACAGTAAACACTATCTCTGTTAATATTCTCCCTTTTACAAGGCAAACTCTTATTTGTACTTGACACCTAAAGAAAATGAGACAAAGAGATGTTAAATAACTTGTCCAAAGTCATATAGCTGGCAAATGGGGATTAAATTTAAGCTGGGGATTAAATCCACATCAGTGTGTTTCCAGAGTCTGCCTCCTTAGCCATTAGAGTATACTTTCTCCCAAGGGTGACAACAAAAAGATTTCTAAGTTCCATAAAACTGACAATTATTTTAAGACTGCAACTACCCATAGTAGTAACATAGTAGTACAATACTGAAGAAAACCATGGAACCTGGATTCTATGCTCCTTTGACACCAAGCAGGTCAACTTTTGAAGGTTCCAAATTCTGAGAGAGAGACAGACAGACAGACAGACGGACGGACAGGCTAGATCACATTGGAAGGTTTTTCCAGGACAACATTCTAGATTAAATTCTAGGCTCTAGCTTCAGAATGAAACTTTATTCCAAAGTGACTATCTCATTAGCTTCCTTGATGTTATGCACTCTGAGCATGAAGACCTACACACATGGACGTACAGAGGCCATCTTACCTGTAAATGAATGGAGCCACTGTGGCAGTGTTTGGGTGACTGTGTTGCTGCTGCTGAGGGAGATGGACAGCACCATTTCCTGCGCTCTGGCCACTGCTTTGCGCCGCTGGCACAGTACAGGAACCGGGGGGAGAAGCTTGGCTAGCTTCCCTCCCTTCCAGAGGAGCAGTGCAGTTGGGTGTGCTTGCTTTCTCAGTGGTTACGGGCTTAGGTAAGGACTGGGAAGGGCTTCCCTTGGTAGTCCTGAATTTTTCAGACTCTTTGCTTGCTGTGCTGCCAGGTGAAATGGTTTGCTTTGCTGTTGGAACCTTTGAACCTGGTTTGGGAATCCCACTGGAAGATGGAATTAAGCTTTCCTTCTTGCCTGCTGTTGTCTTGCTGCCCTTTGGGATCAAGCTTGCAATTTTAGAGGTCTTTTTTGGAGCTGTCTCAGTCACCTGATCCTTCTCTTCCTTGACTGGTTTTTCAGTGCAAACTTTATTTTTGTCCCTGTTCTTTTCCTCTTTTTCCTTTGGCTGTAGCAAAGACTTTTTATTGCTGAGATTTTTGCTTCCAGCTTTTGGAGGGGTCAACTTAGGTGACACTTTGGGACTGCTATTTGTTGAGCCACCACTATTCAGGCCACTGTTAAAACCTTCCATTTCACCACATTCAGAAAAGGCATCATCATCCTTTCCACCATCATTAGGTCCTGAATTTGAAGACTGCGGGGGGCGTAAAGCAGTCCGGGCATTAACCAGCTTGAATTTTTCAAGCATGGATTTCTGACCTGAAGGAGCAGTTTTGACCCCTTCTGAGACGGGTGGCTTCAGTCTGTCAGAAGATGGTGTGGGCGAGGTGACTGGGCTCGGCTGCTTCACGGTCAGCATGGTAGAGGTGGCGCTGTGCTTGACATTCATGGACTTGCTGCGCCAGGGCTTGCTGGCACTGGGAGAAGGGATGGCAGAGGCAGGGGGCTGGCCAGCAGCACTGGGAGGCTGCATGTTACCATTTACACCTGAAGACGGTTGAGGGACTTTGGAGGAATCTGGAGATTGTTATGAAAGAAAATAAAGAAAAGGCTGATTAGTCTTGATCATTTATATCACAGCATTGTACACTGATTAACTATAGACAAAGAGAAGAATCTCACCTCTGAACTCAAAAGAGACATGCTATGTGG
>PVKS010052213.1:0-10837 GCA_004027875.1 Aplodontia rufa
GGCTAGAGTGGTTGCTCAGCAGTTGCCTTGCATGTGTGAATATGCAAGTTTGAACCCCAGCACCATGTACACAACGAAGTCTCGGAGTAGTGAAAGCCACATGAAAAACTAAAATAAAAATTGATTCTCTCTTTCTCTCTTTTATTCTCTCACTGTCCCCCTTTAAAAAAAAAACATTTGGGGCATTGTCTTAACAGCTTGATAGTGTATGTTTTATTAACTTTATCATATGATCTTTAGAAGGAGGAGTTTTCGTACCAGGCTTTTATATAGTAATTATGTTCAGATAATACAGGTTGGAAATACAGGTTTGAAAATAAGCCGTTGGGTGGACCACCCTCCCAGTGTCTCTCCCAAGTCCAAGAAGTCTTTACTTCATTTCCAACCTAAACCAACTTGGTCCAAATGGGCATGTGTGGGGGCTAACCCAAGCCTCTTCCTTAGGTAGAAACTCTTTTGAGTCCTGACTAAAAATAATACTTCCATGTCTTTTTCACTTCTCTCTCTCTCTCTCTCTCTCTCTCTCTCTTTCTCTCTCTCTGTGTGTGTGTCTCTCCTGGTTTTCTCTAAGACCTAATCCATACTTCAGCTTAAACCCAGAACCTTACAGTATCAGCTGGGACCTCACGTGTTTTGGGTGGGACATAGGGGTAGGGTGCACATCAACCATCAACCCAAGAACCAGGGTCCAAGGAACCAGAGTCCAGGAAGTTCATAAGCTCTGTTCTCTGCCACATTGTCAGCCTCCAGGACCTGCTGCCTCTCCAGCTGTCACTTGTGGCTGAAAATCTTCCCAGATTCTGGTGACCCTCTGCTTTGCCTCCCTGTGATCTACAGGCATCTGCAGAGTTCATAGCTCCACCGCCATCTCAATGCCCAGGCCCAACTTGGAGAGCTCCTGTAGAAAAAAAGCAGGTTGACCTACCTCCATTGAAGGGAGACAAAGGGGAGGGCCTAAAACTCCAACCCGTGGGCCCCACTTCCAGGCGTCTAATGTGGGCCTGGATCCTGCCCTCTAGGAGCTCAAGCAGTGTAAGAAGACAGGAAGAGAACCTTGGCCCCGTCCCACAAGGCAACTGCCTGACACAGCTGCACCTGTCAAAATGCAGTGCCCTAAAGACAGACATCTAACCCAGCCATGTTTACAAAGCTAAGTTCTGTGGAGAGATGGGGGTGATTCAGGTGCAGAAGTTGGGAACAGGCATATCAGCAGAGGAAGGTGCAGAGGCAGAGAGGAGCACAACAACCTTGAGGCCTTTGATCCATTTGTTGTGACCTGCTTCTCTTGGCAGAGCTGAAGGCTTCACTCTTGTGTCCTGCACGTCACAAGACCAAAACATTTCAGCACCCCCTGGACTCTCCTCTGGGCATGAACTATCCAGAGCATCCCCAGGCTGCTGCCACTACGGGTAAGAACAGGGAACACTGCACATGGAGATGGATGGGAACCTAAACTAGAGAAGTCTGTGGAAACCAGATTGAATTGCTTAACTTGGTTGGACTTATCCTTATGGCAATAGGGAGTTATGGAAGGATTGTGCACAAGGAACCATAAGTCAGATGTGTGTGGGGGTAGGTGAGGGCTGTAGAGAAACACCAGAGTCAGGGAGTATCCTCCTGCCCTTCAGTACAGCAGAAACAGCCAGCACCAGCAGTTTGGAAGGAAGACAAACAGAAGAATGAGATATTGAAAGTGTGCATTTCACAATTGGTAAAAGCTTAATTAGGAAGAAAAACCTGTCCAAAAAGACCCAGTTTGTGCTTGTCATCAGGATAGTCTTCACTTAGTGCCTCTGTTTTGGTGGCATCCAGGAATATGTATCCTTGAATGGATGATGGCCTAGGATGGCCTGCTCAAAGATCCCAGACAAGAGATTCCAGGCCCTTGCTCTTGGCTATGAAGGAGATGGCCTCAGAGACAGACAGAAACGACTTGCCCAGATAGAGATCTGTCGGTGCTATTCTCACCCAGGAACACCATGTTTCTTCTGATCAATTTTTGGCATTTCAGCTCTGTGCTTGACCAACTCTAATTTCCTGAGGGGCTCAGCCCTGTCCTCCAGGTGCCTACCTGCTCAGTTCCTCAACTGGCTAAAGCTTTGTTATCTTCCAAAAGCAAATGCCATGACCAGCACCTCCATTTGGGGCCCATGGGAGCCATTTGCAGGACTCTGATGGTGGAGGCAGGAAGGAGGACTGAGTCATGCAGACAAAGGGCCGGAGGGCCATCAAGGAAATAAAGTCAGCTTCCACATGGATGTCCTAAGGACCAGACAAACCAAGAGTATTATTAACCAAGTTCCAGCTCCTGTGATGCCATCTTGGGCCTCAACTCTTGAGGGACAGGTGATGGGGGCACTGAGGCTGCACACAGTTCAGAGAGAGGCGTCCCTATAACCAGTCACATGAATGTTTCAGTACAGAAAATCTGAAGCTGCGCTTCAGGTAGAATAAACACATCACCTCTGATCAGCTCAGGTCACTTTTTGCTACCAAATAAGTTAGAAAATATGTCTGATATTTGGAGGGTATCAGAATTGCAGAGAAGGGGGCTATGAAAGGGGGCTGTATTTCCTTGGAATTTATTCTTCAGTAGCTTCCTAGCTCCCGCCACAGTTGTCCTGATAAGGGGAGAGGCTGCAGCTTGGTGGATCCACCCTGTCACTAAAGATGTGGAAGCACTATCATCATGAATTCTTCTAAGGTACACCTGCCCTCCCTGGGAGAAGGTCACCACTCCCAGATGCTTTGGTTGTTGGAAGTGCCAAGCCCTGTGGGATTCGCATGGAACCCTTCAAGCAGGGGGGAGAAAACTGTAGTGAACAGACATAATTCATGGGAACAGCTCCGGATTTCTCTTTTGCCCAGGCTAACCTATATGGAAGCCCCTAAGAAGTCTGTGGCAATCCTGAGGTCACCAGAATTGAGTGGTTACATCAGCGTTTGGAGTGCTTATCTCCCCGAATGCCTACATGGAAGCCCTAATCCCCAGTGTATGGAATTAGGAGATGACCTTTGGGAGGTCACGAGATTCACATGAGGTTATGAGAATAAGGTCCCCATGATGAAATTAGTGTCCTTATAAAAAGGAGAGACCAGAACTTTCTCCCACTATGTAAGGTACAGCAAGAAAGCTGTCATTTGCAAACCAGGCAGAGAGCCCTCACTAGGAACCAATTTTGCCAGGACCTTGGGATCTTGGACTTCCAGCCTCTAGAACCGTGAGCGGAAAATGTCTGCTGTGTCAGCCACTGAAGCTATAACGGGGGGCAGACTAGGATGGGGGGCTTCAGGGAGTCACGGGATGAGGCCTCAGATTGTTCAGCTTGAGGGCACCATGGTCAGAATATGCTTTGGAATATTGAGGAAGGACACTTGTCTAGCTTGAAATCGAAGACAGTCTCTAGGCACCACCTCATGTGGAAATGCCTGCTCTTGAAATGTCTCTTTCTCTCTCTCTCTCACACACACACACACACACACACACATACACACACACACTCACTCACCTGTGTCCTAGGTCACCAGTAGGCAGACAGAGGCTATTTATTTACTTATACCAGGGATTGAATTCTGGGGGCCTAACCACTGAGCCACAGCCACAGCCCTTTTTATTTTTTATTTTGAGAAAGGGTCTCGCTAAGCTGCTTAGAGTCTCGCTAAGTTGCTGAGGCAGGTCTTGAACTTGTGATCCTCCTGTTTTAGCTCTTTCAACTCCTCCATAGTTGCTGGGATTACATGTATATGCCACCACACCCGACAAGACAGAGGCATTTTATAAAATAAGCCGGAGCCGGTGGTCCTTCTAGGTCTGGATTGGGAGGATTACAGGCAGATGAGCACATGCAGAGCCAGAGACCAACCAGAGAGCTGCAGGAAACTGCATGGACTTCGAAGCCAGAAAGACCTGGGTTTGAGACCTGGCTCCACTACCATGTACTGGGTAAGTCAGGCCTGCTATGGACCTCAATTCCTCATCTGTGCAATGGGAATAATTGAAAGTGAGAGGGGCTTTCATGGAATGAGTCACAACTTTAATGAATATTGGATAAGATGATTCATTAGGCACAGTGGACTGGCACATAGATGGGACTTCATGGAAGTGACCCATGTTTCAAATGAACCCATATTAATCTGAGAAAGTCATGCAAGTGGATTTATTGAAAGTGATGTTTATTAGAATCCAACGAGCCCTGTCAGAAGCAGTGAGAACATTCTGCACAAACAGACTGCAGGCTGCTGACTACCACCACCATATCTGCCAAGAGGAGCTGGTGGTTTCAGCGAAGGGAGCATTGGTTCTGCACAGAACTGGAGAGAGCCAGGGTTTGTGCTTTCGGAACTGGCGCACTTTCTCAGCTAGAACTGCAATTGTTTATGTGAAAGGGAAGAGAGACAGAGCCTGGAATAACCCCTCTCCCCAAAGAGAAACCCAGCCCATTGCTTTAGTCACAATGCTTCCAAGGCTTGAGCCCTGCCACTTCAAAGGTCCAGGGGAAGCAGGGAGCCCTGACTTCTGCTTCTTTCTCTTTCTCTGTTCCAGCCTCCACGTCATCCAAAATCTGGTCACCGGAAACACATGGCGGTTTCTGAAAGGGAGCTGAAGGAAGGAAGACACCAGTTGCTCTTTGCATTTGTTCACCGCGGAACCATGGCACCAGCTGGTGTGGAACAGCAGTTGCTGTTTTTCCAAGATCAGATTCTTCCTTTATCAAATGAGAGTTTGGGGCGAGCACATGGAGGCATTCCTTCATTCAGTGGTCCCTGAAAGGCTGCCATGCCACTTCTGCTCAGGGCTTGGTCACATTCTCAGAGGAGATGCATGGAGTAGACGCTGGCAGGGCAGGGCTACAGAATGAGGGCAAAGATGTGGGGACAGAAGGAGCCCAAGTCTCACTGCTTCCACCCACTACTGTGGGAGTTTGGGCAAATGAACAGAATTTGCTGAACCTCAGTTTCCCCGTGAAACATAGTAATAATAGGACCTTCCTCCTAGGGCCACTTAGAAGGCTGAACAAGACACGCAGGCTGAGGGCTGCAGGGAGGACGAGGCTCTTTGGGGCTTGGAGGATTGGCAGAAGTCGCCCAGTGAAAGAACTTTCCATGGAGCCAGAAGAGTGAGGTATGCAGGGCTATGCAAAACCACTCCCCATCCCTCTTCCCTTGCTATCTTTCTCGCTTTCTCCTTTCCTCGCTTCCTTCCTTGCTTTGCGGCTTTCCCTCCCTCTCCCCTTTTCTCTCCCTCCCTCCTTTCCTTCCTTCCTTTCATGAATCCATTAGTCACTGTGTGTAGAAGAGGTGCCCTTTGAGGGGAGCCTCTGCACGGGTTTGGGCTGGGGGTTGGGAAGGTATGGAGGGAGGTGAGAAGGGAAAAGGGAGTAATCATGATGCCCCTTGTCTGCTAGGTTGGAAAGGATCTGGGATCCATCACGTGTGACTGAGACCCAGGCCTGGACTCCAATACCATGCAGGCTTGGGGACTCCATGTGAGGAGAGAAGCTAAATCCAGAAGCAAGGACTCACCAGTCAGAGGAGGAAGAAGTCTGGGGTCTGAGAGTAAGCTCAGAGCACAGCACTTGTCTAGCATGCACAAGGTCCTGGGTTCCAACCCCAGCACCAACTAAGGAAAAAAAAAAGGCCTTGCACAGGAAAGAGGTGAAACAAAGTTTAGAATAGCTATTAGTGGCATATAATGCAGCTATTAAAATAACTTTACCAGTAAAGCCTTTGAGATGGAATAAGTAAAACAATCAGGATCTCACTCAGTCTCCTGCAGCCCTCAGTGGAAATGGTAGCACACTGAAACGATTATTTTTTGAGGGCAGATTTAGGGCTGGTGCTCATTTCTTTCTATTGGTCAGGCATGGACTATTTTTTTCTGGTACTAAAAATAGTCTAGTGATCATCTTCACTGCCCCTACAGAACCTTTACATCACACCAGCACTACATAAGCACCTCCCTACCATCCTCCCAGGGGAAAACTGGTGGTGTCCCCATTCTACAGATGAGGAAACTGAGGACCAGAGAAGGTACATTTCAAAAAGGAGGAATTGTGGAAGCTACAAAACAAATGTATCACAAACGCGGAGTTCACCATTCAAGGCTGACACAGTCCTCCCCAGTGTTTATGGGAATCTTGGAGTGCTGACCGAATACCCCTCTGCCTTAGCAATGTCAGAGTCCATTCTCCATAGGTGACATTTGCCTCAACCCACTTCCAGTGTCCTCTAAGCCACTCTTCCAAACTGATGGGTCAGTCTTGCCTGAAAGGTTCAGGAATGAAAGACAGCAATGCCATATTTCCTAATTCTCTGTATTTAGAGGGCTTGTCTCTAAATATTTTGTTTACATGGTCCTATTAATAAAAATCCAACACATAGGTACATGAACATTAGTTGACGTCGTCATGACTCAACGGAACACACTCTTCAAGTGGGCTTCACTTGTTAATAGCTGGATGTAAATCTTTTCTAAGTGGTTTTCCTAATTCCTTTCTTTGGGCCAATTTCTTATTGCTTGTCATTGTTTTATATCAAAATGTGACTGATAAGGAGCTCATTCAGGGGACGGGAGATGCTCAAATGTTTTCTTAGGGTTTCCATTATTCATATTATCTTCTCTCTGTGTTCTTACAGATCATTTTTGTAAGGATTCCTTAATCACACTTTGAGGGCTAGCTTAATTAAGACTGGATAATATAATCCTGAAATCCATTAATGGGCTGAAACACTTCATAATAAATTAAAAGTGAATCAAAGAAGGGTACCTTTCTGTCCCATTTGAGAGCCCAGCTTCCCCAGGAAACCAAGCCTGGGTGGGGACCTACACACATACAAAACAAGGTACAGTGCCACTGCCAGCCCAGCTATGATATATTTGGTTGAGGTTGATGCTTTTTGTTTTTATAGCCCAGCTGTAGAAATTCACATCCAATAGAGCAGCCACCGTGGAAAATCAGAATACAGTGAGAATTGGCAAGGATGCGAAGAAATTGGAACCCTTGGTAGGAATATGAAATGGTGCAGCCATTGGGAAAAACAGCAAGGCAACTCCTCAAGAAATTATTAAATATAGAATTTCACATGATCCAACAATATGCCTTCTGGGTGTATACTCAAGAGACAGAGCAGGATCTCGAAGAGGTATCTGTACACCCATGTTCACAGCAGCGTTATTCATGATCGCTAAGAGGTGGGCAACCAGAGTGCCCATTGATAGATAAATTCATAAGGAAAATGTGGGAAAAAAGTACAATGGAACATTATTCAGTATTAAAAGATCCTGTCACATGCTACAATATTGAGGAATCTTGACATTATGCTAAGTGAAATAAGCCGGTCACATATACACACACACACACACACACACACACACACACTGTATGATTCCACTTACATAAGTCATCTAATGTAGTAAAATTCATGGTCATAGAAAGTAGAATGATAGTTATCAGGGACTGGGTGGAGGGGAAAAATGGAAGGCTGTTGTTCAATTGGTAATTTCAGTTTTGCAAGATGAGTAATTTCTAGAAGCTTGTTGCCTAACAGTGAATGCAATGTAATAGTAATCCCTGGCAGTTGGAAGGAGGAAGGATGGGGTTATCATTTCATGTGTACAGAGTTTCAGTTTGGGACAATGAAGAGCAGCGATGACTATACAATAATGTGAATGTCCTGAATACCACTCAACTTCACACTTGAAAAGGGTTAAAATGGGGCTGGAGCAGTGGCTCAGTGGTTTTGGCGCTTGCCTGGCATGCACGAGGACCCAGGTTCAAACCCCAGCACCACATACACAACTAAGTGTTGGAACAACTAAGGCCATGTGAAAAACTAAAATTGTTTCTCTCTTTCTCTGTCTCTTTCACTGTCCCTCTCTCTTAAAAAAAAAAAGAAAAAGAAAAAGGGTTAAAATGTTAAATTTAATGGTGCATTTATTTACCATAAGTTTACCACAACTTTTTGAAAACGATGGTCTTCATCACTCCCCTCCACATTTTTTTAAACCTGACTAAAAAGTGCAGTCTAAGAGGCTGGAACAGTGGCTCAACAGTTACAGCACCTGCCCGACATGTGCAAGGACCTGGATTAGAACCCCAGCACCACATACACAACCAAGTGTTGGAGAAACAAAACCCAGATGAAAAACTAAATAAAATGGATTATCTTGAATCTCTCTCTCAAAAAAATCTCAAAACATTTGGTTTGAGCCAGATGTGGTGTGGCTCAGGAGGCTGAGGCAGGAGGATCGCGAGTTCAAAGCCAGCCTCTGCAACTTAGCAAGGCCCTGTCTCAAAATAAAAAATAAGGGCTGAGGATGTGACTCAATGGTTAAGTTCCCCTGGGTTCAATGCTTGGTACCAAAAAATATATATAAAAATAAAAAATGTGGTCTGAGGAAGGACTATATTCACAACAAGTGATAGAGCTCAGGCTAACATCCCTGTCTTGCAGACAGGACCATAATTAAACTGGGATTGTAACTAAGCAAGCTCGTTCCACATCTTCTAGAGTTCCATAAAGTTCTATCAATACAGGTAAAGGTCAAAAACAGTTTTATAAGTGGACAAAAGAGACAGGGGTTCCAGCAGGATGCTGCCTGAGGGCTGATGCCCAAAGTGCACCTGAGGCTTCCCAGCCGTTTCTCCATCTCTGGGGGACCCAGTGTCTGAGTTTCACCTCCACAGAGCCTTTGGGTTTATTAGTCCCTGTCTGGATGTTTTTGCAAATTCCTGCAAGAGAGGAAGCACAGCATCACACACATCTTTCTGCCCAGAGAGAGGGTGCTGTGCGTGAGCACTGTGGCTCGGGGTGGGCTCCAAGGCTGGGACCGTGCAGAGCACCTCAGAGAGGTACAATCTTCTGTGGCTGGCTCAGGGGGTGCAGGGTAATCATGCGTGATTAGAGATGTCAGCATAGAGGCTGGGGACCTGATTAATGGCACTTTAAACCGGCTCGCAGCCTGCAGGCCCAGGAGTGCCTCTGAGATTTTGGAATCCCAAGCGTGGCATCCCCTATGTGGCTGATGTTTTTCGAGATTTGTAACATGCTTCTCAGGTGAGTAGATGTGAGGGTGGAGTTGACAATGGGTGTGCTAACGTAACCTTCCTTTTCTTATCTGTTTTCGAAAAGCTCCGTCCAGAATGAAAAGGAACTAAGAGTTGTCCTTTGAATCCCAGTTCAAATCTGACATTCTGCTGCCCGGAGTCACTGGCATCGTTCCCAGGGGCACCGCTGCTCGTGTGCTTTCCTCTGGTGCTTGCCTGTGTATGTTGCAGCCGACGTTTCCATAACATTTAAGACAGCACAAATAGAGCGCTGATGCCCTTAAGATTTTGGGGGGCTCAGTGGTTACAGTGTTTGCCTGGCATGTGCAAGGACGTGAGGTTCAAACCCCAGCACCACGTACACAACAAAGTCTCAGAGCAACAAAAGCAACATGAAAATCTAAATAAAATTGATTCTTTCGGGATGAGCCCACCATAGGATCCTGCTATTCCTCTCTTGGGTATTTTTCCAGGGGATTTAGAATCAGCACAATATAATGACACAGCAATATCTATGTTCATAGCAGCTCAATTTACAATAGCTAAATTATGGGAACAACCCAGTTGTCCCTCACTGGATGAATGGATCCAAAAACTGTGGTACATATACACCATGCAGTTCTACTCATCAGTTATTAACAATGATATTGCAGCTTTTGAAGGTAAATGGATGGCTATGGAAGAAATTATCCTTAGTAAAATCAGCTTAACCCAGAGATCCAAGGGTCAAATGTCTCCACTCATCTGTGGAGGCTGGAATTAGACCCTGGCCATTAAAAAAGGAGGTCAATTATCATGTTTTAAATCCGGATAAGGTGTAGTGTCATACAACCTAAGGCATTTGTAGAGATGTATTGGGAAGGAGGCAGGTGAGGGATAAGAGTGGGTAATTGGGTGGGGTGCTCTTGGGGGGTAAATCTAATTTTCAAAATTTACACATATATTATTTCATTAGAAGCTTATTTGATTATTCAACAAATAAATTTCTGAATAAAAAAACAAAAACAAATTTTAAAAAAATTGAGGGGTTGGGGATAGCTCAGTGGCAGAGCGCTTGCCTAGCACAGGCAAGGCCCTGAGTTCAGTCCTCAGCCCTGAAAAAAAAATTGATTCTCTCTTTCTCACTGTCCCTTTCTCAAAAAAAAAAAAAAAAAAAAAGATTTCGGCCTGAACTCTATGAAGCAAGACAAAAGACAAGCAGGTCAGAGCATTTCCCGAGCCGGTGGAGTATGCGATTCAGAAAGACTTGACACTTTTCAACAAATCTAAGCCCCAGAGACTGAAAGCCAAGCCTTATGGTATGAACCAGCAAGAAAGTTAAAGAAGGGGCTGGAGGGGCTCAGCAGTTGGAGTGCTTGTCTGGCATGCGTGAAAACCTGGGTTTGAACCTCAACACCAAATACACAGCTAAGTGTTGGAGAAACAAAGGCCAGATGGAAAAATAAAAATAAAAATTCTCACTCTCAAAAGAATAAAAAAAGTAAAAGTAATCTTCAAGCATGTCAAAGTGGAAGATGCAGTTGGCAGAGGCATTCATGCAAGGTCAGGATGCCCAAACATTTGTTTAGAGTAGCTCTTCAGTCAGGCAGGGTGGCACACACTTGTAATCCCAGTGGCTTGGGAGGCTCAGGCAAGAGGATTGTGAGTTCAAAGCCAGCCTCTGCAACTTAGCGAGACCCTGAGCAACTTAGCAAGACTATGTCTCAAAATAAAATATAAAAAGGGCTGTGGCTGTGGCTCAGTGATTAAGCACTCCTTGGTTCGATCCCTGGTACCAAAATAAATAAATA
>PVKS010052214.1:0-10851 GCA_004027875.1 Aplodontia rufa
TGTAATGCTTTACAATCTAATACTTTTTTTAGAGTTATAATGGGAAGGGGAAGGGAGGGATAAGGGAGGGTAATTGGGGGGGGCACTCCTGGGGATAATTGCAATATCCAGAATGTATACATATTTTATACACATTTTATATTATTTTGTTAAAATCTTGTAAGGTTGCTCAAAATAAAAAAATTTAAAAAAAAGAATATTCCAGGTCTTCCATATCCATACTGTATCACTTGACCCCCAATCCCAGCTCTGTTAACAATTAGCTTCATGACTTGGGGAATTTTGCTTGATTTCTGTTTCCCTACTCTTATAGGTACAACTATCTCAGAAGCTGGTTGTGAAGACCAAGTAAATTAACATAGATGAGTTTGACATATTTGAAATACTCTCTTAATGTAAATTGTCATTATTAATTATGTCTCAATGTTAATACTTCAGTCAATCTATTTTTTTTTCTGATCCATAAAATTTAATGATACTTTCATACAATTGATTTTGGAACATTTACTACCTAAGCATAACATGTTCATATTACTATTGCAAGTACTGTGGAAGGTAGAAAACTAGATTATTTTCTCTTGCGTGACTATGTGTGATGTATGACTTAAGGATTCTATTCTATTCTATTCTATTCTATTCTTATTTTATTTTTCAGTTCTGGAAATCAAACCCAGGGACTCACACATACTAGGCAAGCACTCTGGCACTGAGATACATCCCCAACTTGTGGGACACTTTGGAATATCACAATAAAAACTGGCATTCTTCAAGGCACTTTTGCAATTTATTTTGACTGAATCACTTGAGTAAGGAAATAAAAGATTATAAAATGTGATGCTACATTGAAGATGCTGGATAAATAAACTATTCTTTTTGGGCTGAATTTTAGTGTCATGTTTCTGTATATTAATGTTTAAAATGAAAACACCATGTGATTCTCAATGACAATGCTTGATACTCAACACTTGTTTGTTGAATAACACTGCATTCAACTTACAAACAGTTTCACATATGGGATTACTCACACTCAGCACTGTTGACTTCTTTGGGCTATATTATTCTTTGATGTGTAGGACTATCTTATGCATATAGGATATTAGCAGCATCTCTGGTCTGTGTTCATTAAATACACAATTTTCCACTCTAGCCCCCTCCTGCTATGATCACCAAGTGTCTCCAAACATTGTTCATTGTCAGGAGAGTCAACATGACCCCCATTTGAGAACCACTGATGTTCAATTTATTCTCAAAGTTTCTTGGGTATGGAATAGTATCAGGCTTCTAGTTCATAGCTGAAGAAATTTCAGAGCACTTAAATAGTCTCTTCTGGTCAGTGACCACTAGAGTGAACATTTGAATTCAGTGGATCTTCCAACTCTGTTTCCTATACCTGTTTCTGGTTACATGACCCTGAGTTAGGTGACATCAAGGAGCAGGAAGAGTTTATGTAGTTCCACAGAGTGTAAGGACAGTTATAATAGTGACTATATAGAACTCTTTAGCTACATAACTGTTATCTGGGCCTCTTTGGAAATAATATGAAATGGCAAAGGGATGGCAATCAGTAATATTCCCAAAGGAACATGCTGTTTGCTTTTTTTTGGTTTTTTTTTTTTTTTCTGTTTGTGGTGCTTGAGATCAAACTCATGGCCTTATACATGCCAAGTGAGTACTCTATCACTAGGCATATCTCCAGCACTATTTTCTTATATTGTAGGGCAACAGAGTTTCTCTTTTATTTAGCGAGAGAGAAGGAGTAGCTTGGTCCAGTTTTCCTGACTGTAAACAGGGATTTTTGATGTGGAAGGACATTCTGATTTTGTTTACATTTGTGATAGCACAGTTCAATTTCCTTTCTTTTCTGTTAGAGAACAAAATATTCAGATCTCTCCTGCAGGGAGAGGTGAGGGACAGTGCCTAATGTCTAGATTGGTTTAAATCTCTTGTGCAGACTGTCCTGCAAAAATACAATTACTACTGCTTCCGGGAGGCTTGACAGACATGAGAGATCTAAATTTTACATAACTGTGAAAATAAATTAGGGCCTTCTCCAGATTATGCTCCCTGAACTGTAAATCTCCTTTGCAATTTCAAATTCTATCTAAACAACTTGGTATTAAAATTCACTCAATAAGATAAGCTTGGCTAGTGCAGGTGTAATCAGTGATCCTAATTAATAGAAAGAAGCCCATGAGAAAGAGACAAAATGGAAGTAGAGGAAATGGAATGAGGAAGCTGGAAAAAGCAAACACCATGAAAATGGACGCACTGTGCAAATGAAAAACTCTGTAAAAAAGAGAGGAGAGAATTCTTGATTTTAAATCAGATTTCTTTATATGCATCACAGTGAGCTTAGTAAGGAGTACTCAAAACAGATTTTAGCAAAGAAAGTGGACATTGATAGAGAAGCGTTTGACAGAGGTTTATCATTATTTACAAAACTACTATTGTCATCTCCAAAGTATTCATTGATTTGGACAGGACTAAAATCAGAGGACTTGAAGTAAGGATGGGACTCACAGCACTGAAATCAGTCTTTACCATCAACTAACTATGAGTTTAGAATGATGGTTCTCAGACTGCAGACTTAATTGAATGATTTGGAGAGTTTTTAAAGCATAGATGACAGTGATTCACCTCTATAATTCAGTAGGTTTAGAGTGATAGTACAAGACTTTGACTTTTTAATGAGTTCCTGTGTGTTGTGAAAGCTGCTAGATTAGCAGCTATGATTGTGATCCATGGGTTCTGGTCATTATTGGGACCTTTGTGAGACCCATTACAACCTAGGATTATGTCATTGGTTTGACCTTTCTTGAGCATGTAAGTATATTATTGTAGCATATAAAGACTTTCTGGGGTGTGCGTATAATACATACACATGCAGAGAGAAAGAGAGAGAGGGAGAGAGAATGGAAAACATTCTTGTAACAAACACATTAAGGAATTAATACTTCTATAGATCTTTGATAATCCATTTCACAACTTCTCAGAATTCCAGACCACCAGCACTATAGCATCATATTTCATGCTCGTATATTCATTTATGAACCTAAATACCTTGCAACTGACCAATATAGACCTTTAATTTAGAGAGTGACTAACTTGAATTTAATGGAGTTCTGAAGAATAAAATGTTTTAAAAAACATACTGTTAATTTGAACACTTGATAATCCACTTCTCATTTTTGTATGGTTCTATAAATAAGAAGAGATACTTCTGATATCTATAAAAATAAAATGATTTGAAAATTTGAGGTAATCTTATCCATATATATTTTTGTATTAGGCATGAACCCCATAGGCTCTTTACTTCTGAGCACACCTCAGTCCTTTCTATTTTTTATTTTGAGACAGGATCTCGCTAAGTCTCTGAGGCTGGTCACAGACTTTTAAGACTTGCCTCAGTCTCCTAGGTAGCTGGGATTTCAGGCATGCACTATCACATTCAGTAATCTTATCCATATTTAAGCCAACATTTTGAGTCATATTATATGCTAGGCATTATACTAACTGGTTGAAAAACATATTGAAATGAAGAATTGATTATAATTTTTAAGAAGCTTGCAGCATATGATAAAGATAACTTACAAATAACTTATATGTAATATGAAATTGCTGCAATGAAGCAAATTAGAATAAAGGTAGTAAAAGGGAGTAGAAATTGTACTATAAATGAAATGATTTCTAGAATTAAATACTTCATGATTGATGATATAATCCTTTAAAGTTATCTAGGCTATTCAAAATCCTAAAGATTATTAGTTTTGGTGTGGCTGACCTACAAAAAAAAAAGACTGTGTCAGTAATTTCTAAGGGATTCTTGTTTTTCATATTACTTAGGCATAATAAAGGCACTAATCAGGGCTTACTATGTCTCTTTCTGTCCCTCTTTCCATCTGTCTAAGTGATTCCAAGCAGTTCATTATATTTGAAACACATGGCCATTTACTGATGACTAAGAGAGCTTTGGGATCTAGAGTCAATACTTTAGCCCTTGTGTGCTATTATATGTGTGAACTACATATTGTTTATTCATTCATCTGCTCCTTCATTTTCACATTGTTTCCAGTGTTGTCACTTAAAAATAAAGCTGCTATCATCATTCTAAGACAAATCTTTGTATGCCTATGTGCTCTTGTTTCCCTGAGGAAAAAATCTAGGTGTGAAATTGGGCATCATATTGTTGGCTCATGTTTAACTTAGAAATCATTTAACTGCCTTTCAAAATGGTTGTTTAAAGCAGATTTTGAGATTTTTCACTTTTTCTTTCTTTTTTTTGTAAAGACAGAGGGACAGTGAGAGAGAGAGAGAATCAATTTTTTATTTTAGTTTTTCATGTGGCTTTCATTGCTCTGACACTTCATTGTGCATGTGGTCCTGGGGTTGGAAGCACAGTCCTCATGCATGCCAGGCAAGCACTGTAACCACTGAGCCATCGCTCCAACCCCTTCATTTTTTCTTAAAACTTATTATTGTATTTTCAGCTTACTCTGATGTATTTTGTACAAGTAACTCAGAAATGTTATTTATATAAATTAAACATTATATTTATTGTCTTGAAAATAATTCTTATACCAGGAGGTAAGGAAGCTTCTAACTTCTAATGAAGCATATGTTTTGCTTGCCTGAAAAAAAAGAGAGAGAGAGAGAGAAAGAGCTATCCTAATGCTGGCAATAAGTTACCAGTACAACTTACTATTTTTCCTCAGATTTTGAAGTGTAATCTTTTAATAATAGATGTTCTTGAGTCTGGAAGGAATAATAAAAGTTGAAGCTAGAAGGAAATGAGATTAATGTTCTTGAGATTATGTAGTGTCAGTGAATGTAGGAACTAGAACTAAATTTCAGATCTTGTGACTTCTAGCATAAATGAAAATTCTGTCACATTATATTATTTCTTTTTGAAAGTCAAAATGGAGCTGCGTCTGGAAAATGCTTAAAATGGGTTAGGATTCAGATGAAAAAAGTGTCCTAGACCCAGAGTGACAGCCCTGTTGGTGAATGGGGCTAGTGTAGAGTAGATTGAAAAGTGGAACTTGAATTAACATTTGTTAGAATTTATTTTCTTTAAAGAGAATACTTTTTAAAAATTAGGGGTCTGGAGCAGTAGCTCGGTGGTTATGGCACTTGCCTGACATGTGCTAGTACGTGGGTTCAAACCCCAGCACCATGTACATAGCAAGGTCTTGGAGCAACGAAAGCCACATGAAAAACTAAATAAAATTTTTTTCTCTCTTTCTCTCTCACTCTCTCACTGTCCCTTTCTTTTTGGAAGAAAAGAAAATTAAATGCATGTGTGTTTAGGAATATTCAGTTATGCCCCTCCTAAGCAGGGTCATCCCTGTATGTGTACATTCCTGAACATAGCAACGGACTTTTTTGTTTTGTTCCACGAAGGTAGAAATTACATGTTATAAATTGAAGTGCATCCCCCTCCCCAAGTTTATATGTTGCAGCCCCAACTCTCAATGTGACTTTGGGCATAAGGATTTTAGAAAGGAAGGCATAAGGGTCAGATCCTAATTTAGTAGGAATGAATGAGGTCACAAGGGTAAGGCCCTAATCCAATGGGATTTTTATCTTATATGATAAGAAAGAGATACCAGGCCATGTCTCTTCACAAGCATAAGGGAAAGACCATATGAAGACAGAGTAAGGTAGCCATGTGAGAGGCATCTTCAGAGACAAACCTGCTATCACCTTGATCTCAGACTTCCAGTCTCCAGAACTATGAGAAAATACATTTCTATTCTTTAAGCTGCACAGTCTGTGGTATTCTGTTATGGTCCCTCAAGCTTATGAATACATTACTTAATGGTAAGAAGCAGTGCATCCGAGGACCAGTGGAATATAATAGAAGATAAGGAGACAAATCCACAAGTTTTTAACCATCTGATATTTGACAAAGGGGGCAAAAACATAATTTGGAGGAAAGACAGCTTATTCAGTAAATGGTTCTGGACAAACTGGATGGCCATATGTAGACAACTGAAACTAGATTCCATATCTCTCACCCTCCACAAAAATCATATCTAAATGGATCAAAAATTAGGAATCAAACCAGCAACTATACAGATGCTAGAAGAAAAAAATAGAATCAAAACCCCATGACATCAGTGTAGGTACTTCCTTTCTCAACAAGACTCCCATAGCTCAAGAATTAAAGCCAGGGGCTGGAGCGGTGGCTCAGCGGTTTCGGCGCTTGCCTGGCATGCCCGAGTACACGAGTTCAAACCCCAGCACCACGTACACAACTAACTGTTGGAGCAGCAAAGGCCATGTGAAAAACTAAATAAAGTTGTTTCTCTCTTTCTCTGTCTCTATCACTGTCCCTCTCTCTTTAAAAAAAAAAAAAAAAAGAATTAAAGCCAAGAATCAATGAGTGGGATGCCATTAAACTGAAAAGCTTCTGCTGAGCTAAAAATTTAGTCAAGAGTATCAAAAGAGAACCTACAGAATGGGAGAAAATTTTTGCATGCTATGCCTCTGACGGGGGACTAATATCCAGAATATATACACAAAGAATTCAAAAAAACTGAACACCAAAATCACAATTAATCCAATCAATAAAATGGGCTAGGGAACTAAACAGAAGCTCTCAACAGAGGAGGTCCAGAAAGCCGATAAATATATGAGAAAATGTTCTACATTAATAGCAATCAGAGAAATGCAAGTCAAACTTCACTGAGATTCCATCTCACTCCAGTCAGAGTGGCAAAAATGAAAATTATGAACAATAACAGATGATGGAGTGGGTCGTAGGGTAAAAGGAACACTAACACACTGCTGGTGGGACTGCAAGACTGCACAGACACTCTGGGAAGCAGTGTGGAGACTCTTCCAAAAACTAGGGTTTAAACCACCTTATGACCCAGCTATCCCACTCCTGCATATTTTCCCAAAAGAGCTAGAATCGGCACACTACAGAGATACAGCTACATCAATGTATATAGAAGTTCAGTTTATAATAGCGAAACTATGGAACTAAATTAGATGCCCCTCGCTGGATGAATGGATTCATAAATAGTAGTATATATACACAATGGAGTTCTACTGCAGTATTGGAGAGAAGAATATCATGCCTTTTGTAGCCAAATTGATGGAAATGGAAAAAATTATGCTGAGTGAAATATCCCAAACTCATAAACTTAAGGGCCAAATGCTTTCTCTCATATGTGGAAGCTAGCGTAAAATCTATGACAGGATGATAGTCAGCTGATTTTAAGCAATAAACTCACCATAGTTGAAACTCCACATAAGCTGGGTGAACCATACCTATGAAGGTGACAGGAGAAAGGGAGAGAGGAAGGGGAGCGAGGAATAAGGGGAGGGTTATCAATACAATGGGGAATATTTCACTCTCTTTAGAAGCCTAGCCACAATAAGAGAACCTAAGAAATGCCAACAATTATTATACATGTATATGTTCATTTCAAACTATAGTATGGTAGGATTACAGAGGAGACATGAGTTTGGGTAATGGATAAATGAGAGTAGATCCTGATCTAGGATTGACCTCAACTTACCATCTTGCAGTGTCAATATCCATGTATGCATGATTACATAACAACAATTCCCTCCAATATATGTCTCTGTTGAACTAATAAAAATATATAAAAATAAAAAAGCAACAGTGTACCTTGATTTTATCCATCTGACCTCACTGCCTTTAATATCTAGAGAACATTACAAAATTAGCTGTGACTAGAAGAATTTTTCTAAAAATGCTCTATTTTGAAAGAGCTGATAGGTTCCTCAGTTGAAAGGTTAAAATGTAATGGTATGAAACTGCATTACAGGAAGGATGCTGTGATTCCATATGATAATTTAATATAATCATGGACTTTTTACCCTTAAACATGCCCAAATATTCATCTCCTGGATAATGAACACTTCCTGGTATATTTTATCTTTGTTTGTTCAGTTCATTCCCTAAATTCATGTTCGGCATGTACTATGACTAATGCAAATAGAGCAGCCATCAGATCCATTTCATTAAGAAAAGATTAGGTAGAGATTCTGAAAATTTCCCATGAAACTTTGATGCACAATTCAATCCTTAATTAAAAGCAAACAGCCTTGCTTTCAGGGATTAGGCTACCTAATTATACAAAAATAAATAAATAAAAGAAAGAGAGAATATGTTAATAAATATTGTTTGAAAAGAAAGGGTAGAAAAATGACACTAGAATTTTCTCCAAATGTATAACATATCAGAGAGTGAGATACAAGTGTGGATATCAAAAACAGTTTTGGATAGTCTATGTTTCAGACTCCTAACTCATAAAGAATTAAAATTCCCACTGCTGCAACAACATGCTGGAGCTAAACTTTTGGGTAAAGTTCAGATAATGAGAGATTGTTGATCCAGACTATAGAGGGCCATCTTTTTGAGATTTCAGCATTTATTCTGACCTCTCCTAACTCACTATGTAACCTTAGGCCAGTGAGTTAATCTTTCTGTGACTTCATTTATGTCTTTGTCAAATGGAAAATAATAACACCTACTTCACAGGAGACTATTGGGAGGTTTAATTAAATTAGTGCTTTGAGCTTCTTAAATGAAAGTTGCTATAGTAATGCAAAGTGCAATTATTAAAGTCATTTTTCCTTTTCCTGTATGGAACATGATGATTGAAACACATTTATTTTAATTGGAAAAGTGACTAATTGCCTAGAGAAAACCTTCCTCATGGCATGTGATACATGGGACAATAGGTCAAACCTCTTAATAATGAATCAGTTCATAATTAATTATTTAATAACAAATAAACTAATCTGTGGCAAAAGACTTAGTTACTTCAAGAATCATTCAAAACAGAAAAAGCTCTATTACCTAGAGGTAAAACTAATAAAATTTGGCTCACAGTCTGGATCTGAAACCACTATGTATATGGTCGAATCAATTCCCTGGCTTGTTTTCTGGTGAATTAATTTTCTGTTTGGTAACAAAGTAGTGCTATATGAGTACAGAGGGTATCAGCTCTCTAGAAGAGGAAATTCCCACCAGAAAAATGATTTAGGTATATACAGCTTTTTCTGGGTTGTGACCATTTAATCAAGTGGCTTATGATAAGGCTCCTTGTAGGCAGGAAGTCAAGGAATTGGGAAACCCCAATATGGGAATACCATTAATAGTAATAATGTTGTGAAGGATGATGGAAAAACCAGGTTGGACTTAAAGATGGTAAAGCCAAGTGTCAACAGTTTCAAAACTGTGCAGAGATGTTGTTATGACTAATAGGCAATAGGTAGCAATGAAGAGCAATGAAGAGCAGAACTCACCTCTCCATGGATGTGCACGAGGGCCATTTGGAGAAAAAGTAGTTGTCTTTTGAAAGGGGAGAACCAAGTTTCCATCAGACTCAGCAGAAGTCCTTAGCACCTTGTTCACTAAAATCTCCTCAGAAACCACAAAAGTCCATTCCAGATCAATTAAATACAGATGTATGGAGGGTGGGTTCCAGAGAACAGAATAAGTGAGCGAAACATGAAAATATAGTCAGCTCACCTTTGACAAAGGTGAAAAGTATTGCAATGGAGCAGAGTCTTCAACTGGACACTGGCATGCAAAAAAATTAATCTAGACACGGACTTTATACCTTTCACCAGTTTAAACTCTAAATGTATCACAGAACTAAATGTAAAGAACAAAACTGTATAAATCTCTTAGAAGTAAAAAATGTAGATATGTTTGGAAATTACCTTTAGTTGTAACACTAAAGATATAATCCATGAAGGAAAGAATTGATAATATGGACTTCATTAAGAAATGGAGAGAATCATGGACTATGATTCCTCAGACAAGGGTCTCATATCCAGAATCTATAAAACCCTCAAAAATGTCAACTACAAAACCACCAACAGCCCAATTGATAAATGGGCCAAAGAGCTAAATAGAGACTTCTCACCAGAGGACATTGATCAAGCCAATGAATACATAAGAAAGTGCTCTAAATCACTAGTAATCAGAGAAATGCAAATGAAAACCACATTAAGATATCACCTTATACCAGTCAGAATGGCAAAGATGAAAAAAATAAACAATAATAGATGCTGGAGGGGCTGTGGAGAGATAGGCACACTAACACACTGTTGGAGGAGCTGCAGATTGGTGCAGCCCCTCTGGAAAGCAGTATGGAGAATCCTTAAAAAATTAGGGATGAGTCCACCATATGACCCTGCTATTCCACTCCTGGGTATCTTTCCAGGGGACTTAGAATCAGCACATTACAGTGACACAGCAATATCGATGTTCATAGCAGCACAATTTACTATTGCTAGGCTATGGAAACAACCCCGGTGTCCCTCACAGGAAGAATGGGTCCAAAAACTGTGGTACATTTATACCATGGAATATTACACAGCAATTAGAAACAATGATATTGCAGCCTTCGAGGGTAAATGGATGATTATGGAAGAGATCATGATGAGTAAAATCAGCTTAACCCAGAGATCTAAGGGTCGATTGTTTCCACTCATCTGTGGAGGTGGGGACTAGACCCTGGACAATGAGAAATTTGGTCTAGTAGCATGAGTTAAATCCAGATAAGATGTAATGCTTTACAATCTAATACTTTTTTTAGAGTTAGAGTGGGAAGGGGAAGGGAGGGTTAAGGGAGGGTAATTGGGGGGGGGCACTCCTGGGGATAAATGCAATATCCAGAATATATACACATTTTATATTATTTTGTTAAAATCTTGTAAGGTTGCTCAAAAAAAAAAAAACTCAAAAAAAATTTAGCATGGCTACCTTGTGAAACATGAAAGAAACTATATAAATGATTTGTTAAAAAAAGATTTAAAATTTTTCTACTCTGCAAAATACACTGTCAAAGAAAAGCAAGG
>PVKS010052215.1:0-10861 GCA_004027875.1 Aplodontia rufa
TCTAGATGCAATAATTCTCCTTGTCCTTGCTCAAAAGTCAGCATTACCTGAAATTAATACAACTATTCTTGCTTTATTCTGATTCATGTGAGCATAATATGTATTTCTCAATCTCTTTACTTTTAATCTATTTGTATCTTTGAATATAAAGTGAGTTTCTGATAGATAACATAATTGGATATTACATTTTTCTTAGTATTCTTTCTGACAACCTCTGTCTCTGCCTTCATATATTTACTCCATTCTCATTTAAAGGAGTTATTGAAATAATTAAATACTATATTGTACATTTATAACTACTTTCTATAGATATTCTCTATCTTCCTAAACCATTTTCCCATCTTGTATGTTTTAATTGTATATTTTTATGATTTTATTCTATTACCTCCCTTTGAATGTCAGTTGTATATCTTAAAAACTCAGTAACTTCTAAGAGTTCTTGATACATAATTTAACTAGTTTAACATGACCTTCAAATAACATTATGCCGCTTTATTTGTAGTGTAAGTGCAATATATAGAGTATTCAAAATTTCTTCCTTCCATATTTCAATTGTGCATATTTTTGATTTAGATAGTTGTAGTTAAGAATAAGAACAACAAAATTTTTGTTGTGTCTTCATTTATTCCTCCTCTGATCTTCCCTTTATTAGGTAGATTCATGTTTGTAATTTACTTCCCCTTTCCTTGCCCAAAGAAATTTTTTTCTAGAAGATATCCACATTCCTTAACTCAAGATATTCTGTACTTATCATCATTGACAGAAAACTTGAACCTATCTAAATGTCTGTAGTCACTTCTCAGAGTCTCAACTCAGCAGTCAACATTTCTCTACCTTTAGAGTTCTGCATTGAAGTAGGCCCACATGGATAATATGGGAAAATGTTCTCATTTCAAACCCCTTAACTTTTTGAAGTACTGCTTGCCAGTTCAAACAACACAGTCACAAGTTCCAAGAATTTTGGACATTATTAGGGTGCCAATGCCACAGTGTTTTAAATTAACATGAGCTCACAGCAAAATAAGAGAGATAATTATTTGTCATCTCAAAGTTTAATCAAAGAAATGTAATGCAACATTCCCCAGATGATATACAAAAAATGAAGGAAAATCATGCCATGAAATGTAAACTGGGGTTTATGCATGGTAGTTTTATAAACATTTGACTATGTGTACACAAATTAAAATTTATTTTAGAAATATTTTCCATCCTATTTCAGTTTAAAGAACACATTGAACTTTTAAGGATACTTCATTAAAATCATTAAAAATTGCTCAGCATAGATCATGACAACATTAAACATTAAGGACTTGTAAAAAAATAAAGCAAAAATACACAAATCTTTTTGAATTTAGTTGTAGCATCCACAATGAAATAATATAAAGCAAAAAAAGTACACTTCATTATGTGGTAAATTCAGTATAAGAATGAGGTCAATTCCACCCAAATTGATGTAATGAATGAGTGCAAGTTTACTCAAAAACCCAGTGTAAATCGGATGGGGATAGTGAATGAACGGTCCTTCCTACTCGTTAGTGCCAGTAACAGATGAGCAGAATGAAGATGCCAAACCATCACTTTGTGCTGACTTAGCAAAGAGTCACCACTAAATGCCAAGAATGGTGAGTATATGTTTTATGATTGAAAAAAGTTGTTCTATATTTTAAAATATCTCCTGTCAATTACTTAAAATAAATGTATGCAGATGAAACCTGGGTGCATCATAATATAAGAATCAGTGTTTACATCACCAGTAATATCACTAATATTAAGTATTCCTGACCCAGAGCACTGAGAATGAAATAAAATTACTTTTATGTATGTATTTGGTTTTAAGGATGAGAAAGTAAAGGCTACTACTTGTAAGGTAGAGTTTCAGAAGTAGTTCATGCAAATGTTAATGATTATCAAATCAAAGAATAAGCTTTAGTGTGTTGTGTCCATCCATTCTATTCACCACTGCATTCTCATGGATAATAGTGAATAAAGGTGACAAAATTAAGAGTTTCAGGAATTAATTCAGAGTATAAGTAGAACATTACAGTTATGGTTTGGATACTAGGTATCCCAAAAGCACCTGTGCTTAGGCAGCAATGTTCAGAGGAGATGTGGTAAGTGGGCTGTGATTAAAGCAGTGGATCATTGGGACTGTGCCTTGGGTGGTTTTTCTTCTCTGTGGCCCCTTCCTGGTTTTCATTCTCTCTGATTCCTGGTCACCAGGAACTGAGTAGCTTTCCTCCGCCCTTTGGCCATGGTGCTCCTTCTCATCTTAGGCTCAGAGCAACAGAGTCAGCCCACCTATGAAACTATGAGCCAAAAGAAACTTTTCTCCCTCTATATTTTTCTGGTCTGATGTTTTGGTCACAGGAAAGAAAAGATGGCCAACACAATTATATTTCTTATTGAAAAATGCTGTTTTAAGTAATAGATATCAGTATTATAAATTCCTCATAAAACACTTGCTATGTACAGTATGTTAGCAACTAAATATTTGAAAACAATGGCTAATGATACAGAATATAGCATACAAGTATAAAAAGGTAAAAATGGTTTCTAGAACAAAATTATTAGATCTACAGTTAAAAGTCAGATTGCCTTATTTATTATAAAAAGTTATGTAAATAGAAGTATACATAGATTGTGTGGTAGGGGGAGGGGTGGTGAGTGCTGGGTATTGAACCCAGGGATTTGCACATGCTAGGTAAATGTTCTACCAACTGAGCTGTTCCTGCAAATCCTTTCATGGTGATCTGAGAGTGGACTGAGAGGGTTGAAGGTATGAAGGAGGAAGAGAGGTGTTTGTGGCAAAAAGAGAAATGGAATGTATAAATATTTTGAATTGGAATGAAACTTGGTATAATCTAGGAACAAAAGATTAATGTGAACTTAGGAAGAGCAATGTAAGAGAGGTTTAGGTAATTCCACACTTATGATTTAGAATAAAGATAGTGAAAAGCAATTGAATGTTTCCAGTAAGATTGAAACACTGTTAACTAAATCAAAGATAAATAAAAATGAAGAAGATATAAATCAGTTTTTTATTTAAAAAATGTATGTGAAAAGTTATGTGGAGAAAGGATTGTAGTGACACCAATAAAATGCAACTAGAAAAATTGGGAAGCAATTGCGATATTCTAGATGAGAGATGATGGAACAATATATGAGGTGAATGGAAATGAATAGACATTGTTATGGATAGCACTTCAAGCTGCTTAGTTATACTGCATGAAGAAAACAGATGTAAGTGACTTTGGATTTCTGGAACAAGTAACTGTGTGATTCATTTTACTCATTAATGGTTTTAGACTTGTATTGAGTGTATTTCATTTTTAACAAATAAATACGATTATAAGTTAAGCATTGTAGTATTAATGAATGGAGCTAAGAGTCATCTCTATGATCAGCAAATATCAATCCAGCAATTACAAAAATTCAAAAGTACCATGTGGCTTTGAAAACAAGGAGATTAGTTGGACTTAATTTAGGGAATGAAAGAGATTTTGAATGAGAAGTAACATTTGTTTCAAAATCAGGATCTAATTTCCGTTTTCTGCATATGGTTGTGCTGTTCATCCAGCACCACTTGTTGAAAATGCTGTCTTTTTTCCACACTATGTTTTTGCCCCCTTTGTCAAATATCAGATGGTTAAAAATTTGTGGATTTGTTTCTGTGTCTTCTTTTCTGTTCCTTTGGTCTTCATGTCTGTTTTGAAACCAATATCATGCTGGTTTTGTTACTACAACCCTATAGTATAAGTTCAGGTCAGGAATTATGACACCTGCTTCCCCTTTCTTGCTTAGTTAGGTTTTGGCTTTTCTAGGTTTCCTGTTATTCCAAATGAATTTTAGAATTGCTTTTTCTATAACCATGAGTAATTTCATTGGTATCTTGATGGGGATTGCATTGAATCTGTACAAGGCTTTTGACAGAATGGCATTTTTATTATACTCTGATTCTGCCTAATCAAGAACATAGAATTTTTTTTTCCATCTACTCAGGTTTTCTTGAATTTCCTTTTTAAAAATGTTCTATAGTTTTCATTGTAGAGATCCTTTATATCCTTTGTTAGATTAATGGCCAAGTATTTTATTCTTTTTGAGGTTATGGTGAATTGGTGGATTTCCTGATTTCTTCTTCAGTGGAATTGCTGATGGATTACAGGAAATCTATTGATTTATGAAAGTTGATCTTGGAATCAGCCACATTTCTAAATTCATTTATAAGCTCTAGAAGTCTTTTGATTGACCTTTTTAGGTCTGCTAGGTATAGGATCATGTCATCAGCAAACAGAGATAGCTTAACTTCCACTTTTCCTATTTGAATTCCTTTGATTTCCCTCTCTTTTCTGATAGTTGTGGCTAGGGTTTCAAAGACTATATTGAATAAGAGTGTTGAAAGTGGACATCCTTGTCTTGTTCCTGAATTCAGTGGGAATACTTTCAGTCTTTCTCCATAAAGTATAAAGTTGGTAATGGATTTGTCATAAGGGGCTCCTATAAAATTAAAATATCTTCCTTTGATCCCTATCTTCTTCAGAGTTTTGAGCATAAATGGGTATTGAATTTTATTGAAGGCCTTTTCTGAATCAATTGAGATGATCATAGGATTGTTATCTTTAATTCTATTTAAATGCTGAATTATATTTATTGATTTGAGTATGTTCAAACAGCCTTGTGTTCCTGGAATGTTGCCCACTTGATCATATAGCATTATCTTTTTATGTGTTTTTAGATGCAGTTTTCTTGGATTTTATTAAGGATTTTTGTGTCTATGTTCATCAGGGAAATTGGTCTGTAGTTTTCTTTATGTGTGCTTACTGACTTTCATTATCAGGGTTATATTTACTTCATAAAAAGTGTTTGGGAAGGATCTGTCCCTTTCAATTTCATAGAATAGCTTACTAAGGAGTGGTGTTAATTCTTCTGTGATGGTCTCGTAAGAACTCTGCTAAGAGTCCATCAGGTCATGGGCTTTTCTTTTTTGGAAGGCTTTTGATTGCTATTTCAATTTTACTGAGATTCATTGATTTAGAATTTCAATGTCCTCCATGTTAAGTTTGGAACATCATATATGGCTAAGTATTTGTCCATTTTTTCCAGGTTATCAAACGTGGAAGAATATAGTTTTTCAAAATAAGTTCTAATAATACTCATGATTTCAGTTGAGTCAGTGGTGATGTCTCCATTTTCATCATTGAATTTGTTGATTTGCTTCACTTCATTTTTCCTTTTGTTGAGATTGACTAGGAGTCTGTCAATCTTATGACCGAGGTATCCCATTTCTGGCTATTTTTCCAAAAGAGCTAGAATTGGCATACTACAGAGACACAACTTCATCAATGTTTATAACAACTCAATTTACAATAGCTAAATTATGCAACCAACACAGATGCCCCTCACTGGATGAGTGGATTCAAAAACTGTGGAGAATATATATATATATATATATATATATATATATATATATATATATATATATATATATGATTTCTACTCTGCTGTTAGAATGATATCATGACATACATTTGCAGCCAAATGGATGGAGATTGAAAATTATGCAAAGTGAAATATCCCAAACTCAGAAATTTAAGGGCTGAATGTTTTTTTCTCAAAAGTGGAAGCTATAGTGAAATCAAAGACAGGATAAAAGTTAGCTAAGCTCAAATAATAAGCTCAATATAGGAGAAATTTCACATAAGTAGGGGGAACCATAACTGTGAAGGTAGGGGGAGAAGGGAGGAAGGCTGAGAGGAAAGGGAGGGATTGGGGGATTACCAATGCAACTGGGAATTCTTGATTACCATGAGAAGCCCACCTTTACAAAGGCAGGCAGAGAAAATCAGAAATTTCAAAAATTAATATACATGTATATGCCTATTTCTATCTATTACATGAGGGTAAAAAAGAAGAAACATGAGAGCTGGGAGTGGACTAAGGAGGGACTAGGATCAGCCTTAACTTACTTTGTCAATCTCCATCTACACATGAATATGTAACAATGATTCCCTCCAAAATGTAAGACTATGTCAAACAAATAAAAAAAAGTCAGCAGATAAATTTGTGTTCAATTGGGAAAAAATTTAACAGAGTTGCAGAGGCAAACCCCTTGCAGTCAGAGAGACTTGAGAATATGCACAAGTTTGGAGGTAAAAGGAACACACTCAAAAGATTTTTGCCAAGGAGCAATGGGATTACTGTGAAGGGAATGATAGAAGACATCATATACCAAGATGTAGAGGTCAAATGATAAAGGGTGCTGTATGTTTCATCTTAGAAATAGTTTTATTCACTCACATATTCATAAACTTGAAAATGTATATGTGTCTTATTTATAAGGTTCAGCATAGGCATGGAATACTTTTTATAATGAGCTTGATTTTCTTTACTATGACAAATATATACTTTTAAGGATTTTTAAAATGAAGGTATTGTTGAAGTTACTACTAAAAACAGAAACAAAAATTTCCAGTGCAAAATATGTTATATTTCATTTAGGTTGATACAACATGTAGATCAGAACATTTATTTCTTTATTAGAAGCTCCATTACAGACTGATATGTGCTACATAAGTCATTATGAATGTGCAAGGTATGTGATGTACTCAATTGTATTGTTTTACACAATGTAAATTATGTTAAACAATAAGTAATAGAAAGCTATCACTGATGCATTGTTTTGTTTAGCTTATATGGGATTTACATTTTAATTAAATATCTATTATTAAATAGACATTGAAAACTGAATATATTATGTTCTATAGATATTGAAATTAAAAATTGATAAAATGCTGTACATATATATTAACACATCAATTTCAAATTATTATTCATTTCTACTACTGTTTGAAATGTTTTAAAGAGATACTCCTTGCATTATTTCTCATATGCTTAAAATTAAAATGCTTCACAGGATTAGCAAAATCAATGTTTTCTGCAGCTCAATTTACAATAATTAAGTTATGGAATGAACTGAGATGGACCTCATTGAATGAATGGGTTTGAAATCTGTGGAATTATACTAAGTGAAATAAGCCAAAAAATCAAGGGTAAAAGTTTTCCCACATTTTTGGATGCTAGAGCAAAATTCTGGCTTGGATGAAAGGTCAAGTTCACATACTAGACTCACCAACATCAAAGCGACACATAATCTAGGGGAACCATAAATATGAACCAGGCGCAGGGAAGAGAAGGAAGGCTGGGGAGAAGGATGGATGGTAAGGAGGGACCTAGGGAGGAGAATCAATAATGTAGCTTACTCTCTACTTTTCCAAGATACAAAATAGTATTTAAGCAATTATTTAATTCTGGAAAATGCACAATCAAGTGTGTGTGTGTGTGTGTGTGTGTATGTGTATGTGTGTATACATGCACGTATGAAGACATTTATATCTTTTAGGGGAGAAATATAAAAGAGTCAAGAGACTAGGTTGTGGGTGATACGGGGTGATTCTGGATAAGATCAGAGGCGTATCATATTGTTACTACACATGCATTTATGATTGCACAATAACACAACTCCTCAATAACATTTTTAAAAAAGACTAAAATTTCAATAAAGAAATTGCCATATTTCATATAAGCATAGTATTATAAGATGATATAACAAAAATTATATCATAGTACTGTTTTATAAGAGGGAAATAATAGGTAAAATGTATTCCTTAAGCTTTTTCTTATGGATTAACCATATTTTGAGATTATTTCATATTAGTTTATTAATATAAAAATGCAAAAGAGCTAAACATTTACAATGCTTATTTTGTTTTTAAATTTACATAGAAAATGAGAATCTAATTATATCTAAAAGAGAAAAATAGATTAGAAAGTCAATGTGATGTAGTAACTTTAAAACAATAGTTCCGACAGAAGTTTCTAAACCTATGTCTTCCATTATTTCTAATCATTTGCTGTATTTCAGCATTTCCAGATGTGTCTCACTATGTGTCATTGAAAAATTTACCTCTTTGTGTATGAAAATATTTGTTTGGTTTCAAACAATAGAAAAATCCAACCATATTGATTGAAACAAACCATAAATGAAGATTTATCATAATTTCCATGATCAAATCTCTGGAGATATTGAATTTAGGTAAGGCTTTGTTTAATGTTAAAGTACACACCAAGAGTCTGCTTTCTTAGACTTTCAGTTTCCTTTTGGGTAAAAGGAAATGAGACCCATAATAGTAGAATACATTTTAAGACATTATTGTGAGGCTCACTGAGGTTTAAGTAAGTTATGTATTTAGGTAGTAAGTTTCTTCCAACAGCCAAGTGGTAAAGTCTTGCTGCCCAGGGTGGTGCAATTGGAAGGTAGTGGTACCTTTAAGAGGTGGGGCCAAAGGGGAAGGGAGACTTTAGGTTAGAGGGCAGGCCTTTGAGAAGACAGTGGGATCCAGCCCTTCCCTTTCTGTCTCCCTTTCTGGCTTCCTGGCCATGATGTGTGCGGTTTGCTCTGCCACAGGCTTTCTGCCTTACCACAGGCCTGAAGCAACAGGCGCAATTGATTATGGACTGAAATCTCTAAAAATGGTTAAGTTACTTATCTCATTTATTATTTTTTATTTGATTAATTATGGAAAGCTAATGGAAGAAGATTGCCAGGAACATAAAGTTCTGTGTTTTTGCTTACTAATTAAATAGTTATTTTCAGTATATGAGTTCATAATTTTTATTCATCTGAATAAGTTTGCCAAATTATTTTATTTAGACAGTAAAATATGAAATATTTGGAATAAATTTAACATCTTAGGCAACCATGAAAATGATAATACAATATTGACTGAAATATTAAAGGCCCAATTAAATAAAGAGATTCACCATGTTCACAAATTTGAAAATTAGATGGTTTTAAAATGTCTTGATTCTTAATTGGTTTTAGAATTAATTTAATCAAAATTCATTGCACATTTACGTAGAAATTAGCAAAATGAGTCTGACATTATAACCAACATACTTTTGCCAATTAGAACAAATTAAATGTCAAACACTAGATGATTTCAAGGCATAATCTAAATCTACAACAAACAAACCAGTGTAGTCTTGGTGTAAAGTAAACATATGGAAACATGGAAAACAAAAGAGATGACAGAAATTAACCCACTTACATATGGCAAACTGATTTTTGACAAATATTCCATTCAAAACTATGGAAAAAGATGGTCTTAAAATATAAAAAAACTAACTATAATCCTAGTTTGCACCACACACAGGAATTATATAAAAGTGAATTGTATCTCTAAGTGTGAAAACTGATACAGTTCTTGAAGAAAAGAAAGGGGAAAATAATCAGTTTCCTTAGAGTTGGCTAAAAGTTTTGGGGTAAAGACTAAAGACCACCCAAATAAAGAAAAAATTAGAAGGACTAGGAAGATGTTGAAAGCAAGCTAGGCAGCAATTCCTTGATCTCCTCTGGACACAGAAAGGAAGCAGTGAATAAAAACAGAATAGAGAAGTGGGTGACAAAATAAATGTTGTAAAACTCTATTTTACATAGTCTGAGACCAGGAGGAACTAGAATTAGGTTACCAGGTTAGGAAAAACAAAGTTAATAGAGCCCAAAACCCCATTCTCTCAATAGTGGAAGTGTGAGGGAGGGCCACTCAAGAGAAAAAAGTTGGGAGAACCGGATATTCTTTTCTACTCTCCCACTTCAAAATGTCTGGAAAGTAAGTTAAAATCTATAGCACAATGGCAAGAGGGGGAAAGGTATCCCTAATAACCACTGCAAGCATCTTAAAACCAAATCCTGCAAAGAAAGCTTAGCTGGTGTCCACAGTTATCTTGCAGGGGTACCTGCAGTCAAGCAATCAGCCCTTCAACTTATCATGGCTGTGATCTTTCCATGCTGAGACATTTGCAAAGAAAACCAGGGTGAAACGCCCTCTAGTAGGCCTTCTAAGAATCTGACCAGAAATAACTTCTACAAGGACCACAACTAGTAGTAAATTGCTGAACCCCTCTCCACTCTCCCTGTGCAACACAAGCAAAGGAAATGGAGCTGGCTGGTGGGTCTGATTTCAGGAAAGTGCTAAGGCATACAAAGGACTGCTTAGTGGTTCTGAGTAGGTTGATCTTGTCCAGCACAGCTTCTCATTCGCAAACTTGACACAGATAGAGGCCAGCTTGATTCTGATCAGGGAAGGACAGAGTCACAGTTTCCCAACTGCTGGCATCGGGGAAAGGTACCCTGGGAAGCCTTGGAGCTGGAACCAGCATCTCAGCACCACATCAAATGGAAGAAGATTGAATATAAAAGACATACAGAGCTGGCAGGGAATTGTCAGAGGAAAGGGGCAGATGCCAGCTTTAATAGGGGCCTAAACTGTGATCATACCCTGCAAGAGATAGGGCATTGTTGGGATACAACCACAGGGGCCCTATATCCTGGTCTTCTGCAATATTAAAAATAGACAAATCATCACACTAACCTCTAAGCAGTTAGCAGTGGGCCCATCTACTGTCATACCAGAAACTGCTGGAAGGAGATTCAGAACAAATAAGCAACTGACTTCTATGCTCCTGCAACTTGGAAGATATCCATAATCAAAGATTGATGTACGCCTGCTAAATGTTAAAACCCCAATGAAATCCTAATCAAGACTCAACAAGAGAGAATCTTTATCACCTTCATGTTTTTTTACCTAAATTTGAAGAACTGAAGAGAACAACTGCAACAAACTTGTTCTTACAAGGTCAAATAGACTGAGACTCAGAAAGGACTATAGTAAATAGGTGTCAGTAGTATATCTCCCCCCCCCCCCCCCCGGGTACCAGGGATTGAATTCAAGCCAACATTATTCAGAACATACAAAAAACCTTACTTCATGCCGGTTAAGGGAATAATTCAACAAGAAAATATAAT
>PVKS010052216.1:0-10851 GCA_004027875.1 Aplodontia rufa
CCTTCACCCCCCAGACTTCCCCAGGAGATCCACACACTGCCTTCACCCCCTCTCCAGACTTCTCCAGGATATCTACACACTGCCTTCACCGCCTCTCCAGACTTCCCCAGGAGATCTCCACACTGACTTCACCCCCCAGACTTCCCCAGGAGAGCTACACACTGCCTTCACCCCCCAGACTTCCCCCCAGGGAGAGTGAGACACCTGACCTTAGGTCCCTACATTTCAGGTAACTGGGTACCTGTAAGAACTATAAAGTTTTGCAGCTGTAAACATCTGCACAAAATCATTATTTGGTCTCCTCAATTTTGGCAAGTACCTGCTGCCCCATGAGTGGCTCTGTGGAAGTTCTCCTTACCTACCTTGCTGTTGTTAAAAAAAAAAAAAAATCCTCTTTCCTTACTGTGAAAGGGTGATACTATATTCTAACAATCTCTCCAGAGTAAATTTTTACTCTTCAGCTTCCCACAGTTAATCTCCTCCTTTTGTAAATACCCTAGATGAAGAGTGGGGATTAAATGTGACCAAACTGTGTTTTGGATTACCCCTTAGTGTTGCCTTGTTTATCTGATACCTCAGTTTAGAAGAGACAGATATTTAACACCCTTCCTTGGAGCTTTGGAGACTCAGCCAAAATTCTAAAAGAACAGGGAATTCGCACTTAGTTCTTCTTGTATTTGCAATCATTTTAAGGGAATGTTATCCATGATATTTCAGGAAAAAAAAGGCAAATATATTACAAAAAGGTCTTGTGGGTTGTTTTGTAAAATCTCTTAGGAATCAATAAAAATCACATTTTAGGTGATAACAAATATTATAGATGCACAACTCTGATAGAGAAACATGGGATGTTCCTGAAAAAGACTGATAATTTGTATCTACAAATTACTAGCCTCAAGTCATTTTGAGGACTGAGAGCCAAATAAAGTAATGGGAGTTGGGGAAAGGCTACCTGTTTTCACTATGCCCAGAAAAATTTTTGTTAAGTCACAATACAGAGCCCATTTTTTTCACACCCGGCATAGAAAGCAAGGACAAAAATAAAAAGATTAGAGCAGAAGATGACAGTGCTCAGTACTCAATAATGTTCTTGTCCAAACAGAAAATTCAAGACTTGCATTTTTAGAACAAGAAACTTTTACAGGCAAGAGATGAAACAGAATTGCACCTATTTGACATTCTTATTAATAGAAGGACTTTTACATCAGTTACACATAGCTCATATTTTGTATACATTAAGAGAAATAGCCTTTTAAATATAGTTTCTTAGAAATTTCAAGGCATTTGCAGGTTTATTAAAAAGAAAAATCTTTCTTAAGTTATACCTGTCACCCATGAGTCTTAAGCCACTTAAATCACTCAGTGGTGGGGTTGGCACGGGAACCTTTGCAGCGCCATCTGGATGGCAATGTTCATTTTGACTCTGGAGATCAGAGGATGAGGTGAGCCATCTGGATTCCATTCACCCTCTTGGTAATGTGTTAAAAGTCAATTGGCACAGAGGACAGATTGACATGGAAGGGAAAATCATCAGGTGAGACATGAAAGACCCGAAGAAATCAGACCTTTGCTTTCAGTTTTGATCCACAGCACATGGGGCCTGGGCAGGATGGGGTGGGGGGACTGCATTGGAAGTGTTTTCACCCACCTACCGTGAACATCATTCCATTTTTTAAAAATCACTTTGATCGATTCAGCTGTTAATTTTTGCTGTTTGCTCTTGCAAACAATAATGGTAACAATAATAATACTAATAAAGGCAGTGTTTAATACCACTGATGAGGTTCAGCTCCCCTGTGTCCATGATGGGGAGAGAGATTCTGAAGGAGTGAGTGACTTACCCAGGCCTCTGGCAGGCTGGATAGGAACTCAGACCTCCCTACCAACACCAGCCCAGGCATGTGTGGCTCTGCTGACTGAACTCACCAGGGACTCTGCCAGTAGTCCCTCCTCCCCAATCTTATTTGACATGCAGGAACCCACAGGAGCTGCACCTCAGAGGTGAGCAGGCTGTATTAGTCATTCTTCCTTCATTCTGTCTTAATCCCTTTGAATGTCACCAGAAGCCAGAAACAAGCAACAGAGTCTCTTCCAAAACAAATCTCTCCTGTGCTCTCTTCTTTTTGTCTTGTTTCCTTTGTGTATCTGTCACTGAATAATGCTTACTGAGTCTGCTCAGATTATTCTGAATCCCTGAGCTCGTGTCAAGAAAAAAATAAGAGAGCAAAGCTACCTTGTGTACACAAAGAGGTGACTTTTGGCATTTTAATGTTTCTGGAATGAATTCAAATTGAGATCTTTCCAGTTGAGGAGTGGACTCCAGAGGCAAAGGAGGGAGAATTGTAAATCAGTTTAGGATATGTCCATTTCAAATAGATCATGATAGAAATCAGCACAACATGTATGCAAATCTAATGAGATAATGTCTTTGAACAGTTTGAACCATTTATTTATTCTAAAGCACACTCAAAGACCAGAGGCTATAAGACAATGGTGGTGGTTGTATTGGACTTGACACTTGGGTCCTGGACCTGCCTCTGCCACAAACTATGAGCTCAAAGGTCATATTACCTTTCTAGGTCTAGTTATGTATTCTGAAATAAATAGCTCCTTCCAGCTTTAACATTTTAGGATTCAATCACATTCAGGGAGTTAAGCTAGATTTTTGGCACTGCTATTTTGGAAGGCTGATTTTGACCTAAGCATATGCAATGCTAAATATAAAGCTTTAACTGCATTTCTGTCTCTGTTTATGGTTCTTTCCTTAAGCCAAGATGAGCCTGTTTGATTCAAAGCTACACAGCCTGGGTGTGCTGAGCACGTTCAGATGGTGCTGTCTATAACTGCAGCCCTTCTGGAATTGCCTATGGAAAAGCAGCAGGAATCTCAAGCAGAGCTGTAATCTTAATAACTAGATAACTGGAAAGGTAAAGCTTGCATTAATTGAATGAAATGAATGCATATTTGAGCTGAAGTATCCCTGTTTACACAGATTCATCAACTAACTGAAGAACATTTGGGAGCAAATTGCATTAATACTATAGGATGAAAATAAGCAGTCTTTAATAGCAGTGGCCAATGAGCTATCTGGAGGCTATCACTGGATAGAGGAATGAAATTGTGTTCTGTGGATATTACCAGGAAGTCTAACTAAAACGAACATGGACAGCGGCATCTACAACACTGTAGTCATTTGCCAGCTGGAAGAACACTAGTAGCTGGAGAACTACTGTTGATCAGCCATGTGAGCTTGTAAGCACTAAGAACCAGAGGAACTTATTGGAAGTGGAGGCAGCGGTTGGGGCAAACACTACACACTGACACTAAAAGCTCCTGGTCAGCAGCTGCGGATCTGCTCTAATCTTGACCTACAGCAACTAACGGTTATGGAGCAACCAGCAAAGCATGCTTCTCAGATTGTCAGATTATACACAGATAGCTTTTCCAGGTCATGGAAAATCTTCTACCTATTAGGAAGATACAGATAGCATGTATGAAAATGAATTCATAAAACTAGAAAATTCACTAAGAAACATAAAATGCAAACCGTGTCCTTAAAAAACTACCATTGAACAATGAGTTCCATGGAAGCATACATGTTTTTCTCCTCTCTGGGACTCCAAGAAGCTGGTAGGGACAGTAGTAGAAAGGCCAGAAGACTCAAAAAGATTCCAAGCTGTCCACATTACACCTGGAAGAAAAACTAAAGTGATCTTGTGAACTTCAGTTGATTAACATGGAAAAGAACTGTCGTATGGTACTTTTTAGTTTTCAAAGGGCTTCCACAAATTCTCCTTCACTTATACTGACTTCTTTTACAAAAGTGGAGAAGATCTCAAATGACTTGTGCAAATCCCACAGTGATTTGCTGGCAGGCTATGATGAGAATATCAATTGCCCAGACAGAATCCTCCCTCTTGGTAACACCTTTAAGTCTTCTCTAAGCTTTGAATGGAAAAATGATTCAGAAATGATACTCAGATGATGGTTAAATTTGAGCAACTCCTTAAATCTTTAAAAAAAACTTTTGGGCTGGGGGTACAGTTCGGTGGTAGAACATTAGTTAGTATGTGTAATAAACTGGGTTCAATTCCATCACTAGCATCATGTGTACATGCGCACACATACACACTCCCAAATAGCAGAAAACAAAAACACTACTTTTACAATAAGAATAATGTCTGATATTAGCATGGACGTATTGGTAATAAAAGTGATAATAATAATAATCCATTAGGCACTTACCATGTGTTAGAAATCATACTGAGGAAGTTTGCAAGCATTGTCTAATCACAATTTGTGCTTTTAGAAAAGTAATATTATTTAACTCCAATCTGAAGAAGAGGTATCTGAAGAACAAAGTGCTTTAGTTACTTCAAAAGGCAACAAAGCTAGTGATTGCTGGACTTTGGATTTGGCCCCCATGCTGGCAATGCTATGCCCATATTGCCAGGTTCTGGTTGAATCCCACCCAGCCTGGAATCTAAGCTCATGCTCTCTCACCTAGAATGGATTTCCTCCCACAAGAGGTCTGTGTGCTTCGTGCTCTAGGGAAGACCTCATGCAAGGTGCTACATGTTCCATCTCAAGGCCACGAGACAGTCTGGCGCAATGACTAAAAACAGTGCTTTGCCATCAGATAGATCAGGCTGAAACACTGGCTCAGTATTAGACTAGTTATGACATCTAAGTGACTTATTTGACTTCTCTGTGATTCTCTTTCTTTTCTGTATTTGTGGGCAACACCACCTACCTTGTAGGGGTGGAGAAAACATGATAACCAGCTGCTATAACTCTGTAAATTGGTGGCAATCAGTACATCTTCAATGTGATGATTATATTGTTTCTGTTTTACTGAGGTTTTCTTGAAAATCTTATTGCTGCTTGGCTCTGTCTATTTCACCTTCTCTCAGTTTTTTTCTGAGGGAGGACAACTTACTCTAAAAATGATTGAGGATCTGCTATGTCAGGCACTGTGCCAGGTGCTTGCAGGAGGAAAATAAATATAATCTTTGATCCCGAGGAGATTATTTTACTATTAAAAGGATCAGACCCCCCCAAAATAACTACAATAGAATGTTATAATAAAAGCTTGAATATTGTACCATGGCCTCAAAGAAGAAAAACTAATTCCATTGAAGAGCAGTCAAGAAAAGCTCACAGATGTTCAGAAGTAAGGCACACCGAAATCCTGCATCCCTTCCTCAAGGGGTCATGCAAGACAGCATTTTTCTGGTCCTTAATGGGCAGTGTGCCAGCTAATGGCAGGAACATCATCTGAGGCTAGACTACTCATTGCCTTTCTAGGTTTGTCTGCAAGAGGAACGGTGAGACTTTTCTGTCCACCTAAGACAACAGCTCTCCATAGGGCACATGTGTTCAGATTTAAGGTTTCCAATCCTTGTTTGCTGCTCCTGAGGAGGCTACTTTCTTCCTCACTAAGAGACTCCATCCCTAAGAGCTCCCTTGGAGGAGAACACAGGCATGATCCTTTCTAGGAACCATCATTTGTATTTGTCCTTGTCACTGAAAATGCATCTTTCATGTAAGATTCTGCTTTCAGCTCCACCAGTCAACCAAGAACCCAGACAGCCCTGATGTCTCCTGCAGCAGTTTCCTTGGCAACCAGGGCAGTCCAGAGAGCTCACCAGCCCACAGTGGGACCACGTGAAGCCCCGCAGCGCTGTCAGGCACTCTTGGCTTTTAAATAGTAAGAGACCGCCTGGAGACCGAGTCTCCTGGTCAAATATCAACCCAGCTGCCATCGTTTTGTATTTGTGGAGTGTCTTTCATTTGAGCACCTCAAGGCAGGAATGCTTTCACCACATGGGTCTTACCTTGTTGAGATGAATGTTATCATTATTTACTATGAAGAAAAATCAGAGGATTCTCTGATGGATATTTTTGTCCTTCTTACCTTACCCCACCTTCCCTTTTTTCTTTTTAAACCAATATACCTGACTCTCCCTTGTAGTTACTCTTTTCAGTTGTCTTAAAATGCCACACTGAGGAGCCAGAGTCCGGATCACAGGATTTCGTACAGCTCTGCAATTAGCTCAGCACCACTGATCTTTCTCAGTCGTCAAACCTGAACCCCATGGATGCCCAAAGAAGGGGTCAGAGCACCTTCTTTCTCTCTTTTTTTTTCATTAAAGAGAGAGAAGGAGGGGAGAATCAATTTTATTTATTCATTTTGTTTTTGTTTCTCTGACACTTAGTTGTGGACGTGGTGCTGGGGTTTGAACCCAGGTCCTTGTACATGCCAGGAAAGCGCTCCAACCACGGAGCCATTGCTCCAGCCCCAAGTACCTTCTCTTCTTTCCCTGCGCCAACCACTGTTCATAGCTGGAGTACTCTTAAGAAGCACTAATAATGAAAAGAAGTGAGGATCCTGTTTAGCAAATAAAACTTGATAAACCAGGATCAGTGAGAGCAGGACTTCTCCATGTGTTAGCGTCCACACATGTCACCTGGGGATTGTGTTGAACAGTGACTTTTGATTTAGTCATTCTGGAGTGGGACTTGAGGTTGTGCATTTCTGAAAATTTCTCAAGCTGGTGCTGCTCAGCAACTCAGAGAACTGGACTTTGAATATGAAGATCTCAGGTTCTGCAACTGTGCACACATGGGTCTGTACGTGCTGCTAAAGTGGATGACAAGAAAAAACACAGGTTTCCTTTTTGCAGGGTCTTATGTACATTCAAGCACTTTTATATAAATTTATTCCTGTTTCCTACACATTTTTAATCTAATTAGAATGTTTTTGTCATTATAGTTTTTGTATACAAACTAGAATATCATTGCTATGACTTATCAACACACACACACACACACACACACACACACGAAGTTACTGAGTTGCAGAAGAGTTCACAGAGATATCTCTGTAGAGAAGGGGCATCTTTACCAATGATGCAGCTCCAGAAACTTCCATATTCTTAATCAAGTCGACTTTACTGCTTTGAGCTGATATTTACTGGCTTCTCTCCAGATTGACTGACATTCGATAATGCTAATGAGAACAGAGATGTCAGGGAATACCCTGCCTTCAGATAAGAGTCTGCTTGGAATGTTCGAATGAGACCTTATGTGAGAGGAGAGTCTTTACAGACACAGTTAAGAATCTGACTTAGGGCAAGCCCTAAGTCCAATGACAAATGTCCTTAAAAGAGACTGAAAGGAAAACAGAGGAGCACATGGAAGAAAGGCCTGTGATGATGGTGTAGAGACTGGAGTGATACCTCCACAAGCCAATGAAGTCCGGAAGCTCCGAAGCTGGCAAAGCGAAGGAAGGCTGCTTCCCTGTAGTCTTCAGAGGGAATGCGGTCCTGTTGACACCTTGGTTTTGGATTTTTGGCCTTCACAACTGTAAAATTATAAAATTTTGTTGTTTTAACCCACAAACTTTATGGTAGGCTTAGGAAACTAGTACACTATTCCTCACAAAACTGCCAATGGCTAAAATTGTCTGGCCTTGAGATTCCTCCTTGGTGCTGGTGATGCTTGAACTCCGTGCTAGTGTCTGGATATTTGGCCTCAGCTTGAAGAGTCTATGTGGTGGTTGGTGTTGAGTGGCATTGGTCTTGATGAAAGACAATTTAATCTCACATAAATGAAATGATATGGGTTCTCTGACCAGACACATTTTGGACACTGAAAATGAACTGCTTTAATCATAAGGAAAAGAGCCAAAATTCAGAATTCATTCAACTAAACGAAGACTTGTGACTAATTCTTTTTATTTATTTTTTTTAAGAGAAAAGGATAGTGAGACACAGAGAGAATCAATTTTTATTGAGTTTTTCACATGGCTTTCGTTGCTCTCACACTTAGTTGTGTACATGGGTGCTGGGGTTTGAACCCTTGTATTTGTGCATGCCAGGCAAGTGCCATAACCTCAGAGCCACCGCTCCGGACCCTGACTAATTCTTAATGGAGATAACGATGAAAAATATTTGGTCATGTTTATAATTATGAAATTCTTAGACTCTAAAACAGGTATAAAAAGACTACTTCCCTATAAGTTTTGTGCTTAGCCTTAAGGCTTAGTCCTAGTCTTATATTCCTCCCTTAAGACTTCCACAGCAGTGTTTCTCCCTAGAAAGTTTGACCAATCTTTGGAGTCTTCCAGCAGCTGAATGAAGTACTGCTGCCATCTGGTGGCTGATGAGTATCACCACACTGCTAGTTTTCTATGGTTCTAGTTCTCACCAACAGAGGGCAGGGATTGAGAAGCCCTGGTTTATAACTTTGAGTCCTTGTCATTAAGTTGGTGCCGCACACAGATTTCATTTGAAACTGAAAATCGGGAAGAGTCATATCATACAACAATTGTTTGCTTGTTAATAAAGCAGTGGAAATTGGAAAAAAATCACACCCCGTCCCAGGAGGTGAAAACAGGCCACTAGATCTATTATTTTTGAATTTCTAATTTGTCTGCTAGTCTCTCCTCACCTTGTGCTGCAGGCTCCTGGGGTGAAAGAACAATGCAGCTCAGAATTTCAAGAATCCAGCTAATACTCAATTTGTTGTTGGGCTTCCTGTTACCTTTGGAGAAGAGAAGCCACCTAACCTCTAGTGTGTGGATTTCAGTTTAATTGTTTAAGACTCTACCATCTGTGTTATGATACTCTAATTTTCTAGGACAGAGAATTTATGTAGGCCAGAGTTAAATTTGTTGTGCAGTTGCTTTTGGACGAAAAGAATCACTCCTTGTCTCCACCAAGTTTTTCACAAAAGTGGAATTTGCCTGACTGACACACACCTACTTGTCCTTTCCCCAAATCTTAGTTTAAAAATGCCAAAGTTCAGAACAGTGGTTAGAGCAAGAGTGAAAGTTCTGGGATCTGTGTACTTGCACTCTGTTCTCCTGCTTCCACCACCATTAGAGATATGCTCAAAGAATATCTTCTTAGTTCTTTAGAGCATAATTTGGAAAGCTACCATCAAGAGTGTTTCTGCTCTTGGAATACAGAAAGTCCCTGAATGGGATGGCAACCACAAGGCTCTGCTGTCTAGACCTGAGCACTGACACCTTCCTGCTCAAAGTTAGCTCCCCTAGACATTAATCCTCCTATGTCAAGGATGTTTTTGTTATGTTTTATTAAGGAGTTGCACTATTGTACAGTCATAAATATATACAGCATATATAGTAACAACATGATATGCAAATGTTCTTAAAGCAGAATTACCTCCACATCGACCACACCCAAGTCTCTTGATTCTTCTATATTTCACTCCTACAAGCAATATATTAGATTATAATTTTTCAGAATTAAATGATTGCATAAGTATTATTGGATTCTCAGGGGGGTAAAGAGTATGCTACACTTTTTGTTGTCTCCCTAGATCGCTCCCTATTTTTTATTTTATTACGAAATTTATTTGTTGAACAATCAAACATGCTTCTAATGAAATAATAGAATATATATATAAATTCTGAAAATTAGATTTGTCCCCAAGAGCCCCCCCAATTACCCGTCCTTGTCCCTCCCCCCCGCCCAATACATCTCTACGAATGCCGTAGGTTTTTTTGTCACTACACATTTTCAGGATTTAAAATATGAGCATTGACCTCCTTTCTAAATGGCCAGGGTCTAGCTCCAGCCTCCACAGATGAGTGAAGACATTTGACCCTTGGTTCTCTGGGTTATGCTTATTTCACTCTGCATAATTTCTTCCATAGCCATCCATTTACCTTCAAAGGCTGCAATATCATTGTTTCTAATTGCTGAGTAAAATTCCATGGTACATATGTACCATTGTTTTTGGATCCATTCACCCAGTGAGGGACATCTGGATTGTTTCCATAATTTAGCTATTGTAAATTGAGCTGCTATTAACATTGATTTAGCTGTGTCACTGTAATGTGCTGATTTTAAATCCCCTGGAAAAATACCCAGGAGAGGAATAGCAGGATCATATGGTAGGCTATTCCCTAATTTTTTGAGGATTCTCCACACTGCTTTCCAGAGGGGCTGTGCCAGTCTGCAATTTCACCAACAATGTGCTACTGTACCTATCTCTCCACAACCCCTCCAGCATCTATTATTGTTTATTTTCTTCATTTTTACCAATCTGACTGGCATGAGGTGATATCGTAATGTAGTTTTCATTTGCATTTCTCTGATTACTAGTGATTTAGAGCACTTTCTCATGTATTCATTGGCTTGATCAATGTCTTTTGTTGAGAAGTTTCTATTTAGTTCCTTGGCCCATTTATTGATTGGGTTGTTTGTGTTATTGAAGTTGAGATTTTTGAGGATTTTTGTAGATTCTGGATATGAGACTCCTGCCAAAGGAATCACAGCCCATGATTCTCTCCAATTCTGTAGGAAACCTCTTGACTCTTTTGATTGTTTCCTTGGCAGTACAAAAGCTTTTTAGCTTTATGGCATCCCATTTTTTTAAAATTTTTTGAACAACCTTACAAGTTTTTAACAAAATAATATAAAATGTGTATATATTCTGGATATTGCAATTACCCCCAGGAGTGCCCCCCAATTACCCTCCCTTATCCCACCCTTCCCCTTCCCACTATATCTCTAAAAAAAGTATTAGGTTGTAAAACATTACATCTTATCTGGATTCAACACATGCTAATAGACCAACTTTCTCATTGTCCAGGGTCTAGTCCCCACCTCCACAGATGATGGAGACAATCGACCCTTAGATCTCTGGGTTAAGCTGATTTTACTCAGCATGATCTCTTCCATAGCCATCCATTTACCTTCAAAGGCTGCAATATCATTGTTTCTAATTGCTGTGTAATATTCCATGGTATAAATGTACCACAGTTTTTGGATCCATTCTTCCAGTGAGGGACATCTGGGTTGTTTCCATAGCCTAGCA
>PVKS010052217.1:0-10851 GCA_004027875.1 Aplodontia rufa
CTGCAACTTACCAGGGACCTGAGCAACTTGGAGAGACCCTGTCTCAAAATAAAAAAATAAATAAAAAAGACTGGGGGTGGAGCTCAGTTGTAGAGTCCCCTGGGTTTTTAATTCCCTAGTTAAGCAAACAAACAATAAACAAATAACAAAAAAAACCCCACAAAATTCCAAAAACTCCAAAATAAATAAAATAGGGGTGATGTTCTTAAATTGGAATTAGGAAGTATTATATCCAACTTATTCTCCCTCCCTAAATATTCCACTGTATTATTGGTATTATTGAACTTAAATGTCCTGCCAAACCTTTATCTTAGCTTTGTGTCACACGACTGGGCCTCAGTTTTTATGTAGACTCACGATTGCCATTCCTCACAAAAGATATGTTAGAACTAATGAAATCAGTGGGACGCAAACAAAATAGCCAGCCGAAGCCCTGACCAAGTGGGGCTGTTCATTCTCCACGGTCAAGTCTCGGCCAACTTTCAGGTTCTGTCACCTCCTCTCGCCACAGCTGGTCCCAGCACCAGTCCAGAGGGTCAGCAGCGGGCATCCAGCATCCCTGCAGCTGGCCTAGCTCCTCCTTATGCTCTTTTCCTTCAGTTGAAAGGAAGACCAGCCAGATCCAAGACTGAGGCCATTAGTGACATTTCTAGGGCCACAGTGACGGAGGGGCAGAGCCCAGGATGGTAAGCAGACTTCCTGGTGAGAGGCAGGAGTCTGTTACAAAGCAAGTCACCTCAGGCAGAGCGGGCCAAGCCTGCCAGTTCAAATCAGGAATCAATGAATTAAGAAGGTCACAATTACAGTGACTGGTGAACCAAGCAGGAAATGGACTGGAGGGTTTGCATTGACGGATGTGGCAGCCTTTCCTAGAGACTAATGAGGCGTTCAGAGGATGGATGAGCAGTTCAGAGCTTTTCCCCTTGAGCCACAGCTCAGCAGGATAAACCATACTACTTCAGACAAACTCTCCTGATACTGACTCCCAGCCTGCCTAGAAATGAGGGTTGTCTCCTGTTCTCAAATTTTCCATCATGATGTTCCACCAATTTTATTTGTAAGTCTAAGAGCATTTGTCACACCCTTAGGATGCCAAACGGCCCCCTGGGTGTTTGGATCCCCATTGCTCTGGCTGTGACTACGCTGCCTCCTGCTATCGCAGCTGGGTGAGATGTGCTCAAGACCAGAAACGAGATAGAACATCCAGAGAAGAGAGGACAGCTTGCATTCTGTAAATCACAACAGGTGTGGATAAAAGGGCACCCTTCACCACATTCTGAATACAGACATTCTCAGAATCCTAAACGTGGTCATTTAAATCAAGTCAAAATACTATATTTTTTTTGCATAATGTAGTTATGCAAGAGCTACTGGTAAAAATTTTATCAGTCTGTTCATAGCTCCACATAAGAAGGATCTGAGCAAAAACTATTTACGAAAGCTGCATAGTAGATTACTAAGTGAAATTAGAGTATTCTTCATATTACGTGAAGTTAATGTTCTGAAGGCCAACTGCATAAGGAATTTTGTGGACTTGATGGTGGAGGTGATGGGGGTGTAAGGTGCATCTCAGCCCTCCTTTCCTTGCCTTAGAGCACCTTATTTGCCTGATTTGCTTTGGGAGAATTATTTCACCCTGTTATAAGTGGTCTTGATGGTTCTGTGTGTGAGCAGGACCTCTGTCTTCCTTTAGCTGAGGAATCCTCACTGTGCCAAAAGGAATCTCTGTCCTGCAAACTCAACTGAGATGATGAGAACAGCTTTTGGAGCTTTCATTGTATGCAAGGCCCACAACGTACCCTGCTGCCTAATTATCTGGAAGCTCTTCTGAGTCTTGGTTTTTGTTTTTGTTTTGTCTGTTCCCACCTCGCTCACCTTCCATCTATTCTGTAAGTTATCCACTGCAGAATTCTCCTTGCTTCTTGTTAATTGCAACAATAACTGTGACAGGTCCTCTGCAGAGTGCCGTGGAGTAACCTCCCGAAACCTTCTTTGAGGCGTGGGTGCGGATGTGTGACCATTCAGTTCAGAATCCAGCAAATCAGGGGACTGACCCTTACCCTTCCACAGACTTACTCTGTGATTCTGGGAAACTGGCTCCTGGCCTGTAGACTGAGAAACTGAACTTTGATTTCAGGTTGTTGTTAGAATTCAGTGAGCATTTATGGGAAATCCTCTAGCACACCTGGAAAGAAAAACCTGTGAACTTCTATGAAAAGTGGTCCTTTAACAATAAATTTTGTGGGGCTGGATCAGTGGCTTGGAGGTTACGGTGCTTGCCTGGCGTGCGTGAGTATGCAAGTTCAAACCCCAGCATCACGTACCCAACTAAGAATCCGAGGAATGAAAGTCACATGAAAAACTAAATAAAAATTGATTCTCTCTCTCTCTCTCTCTCTCTCTCTCACTGTCCCCTCTTTCTTTATAGGGGACAGTGAGAGAGAGAGAGAGAATCAATTTTTATTTAGTTTTTCACATGGCTTTCGTTGCTCTGAGACTTCCTTGTGTATGTGGTGCTGGGGTTTGAACTCGCGTACTTGTGCATGCCAGGCAAGCGCCATAACTGCTGAGCCACTGCTCCAGCTCTATTGACTGTTTTGTCATGCTAGAATCAGGCAACACTTTGTTTCATGAAATAGAATAGGTGTTCTCATGAATCAAGCAGAGGGGTTGGTTTTATGTATAGAGAAAGGCTGAAGAAAGCAGAATCAGAACAAAAGCAGAGACTGATCATTTCAAAGTTGTTTCTCTATGGGGTGGAGACAGTGAGACCTAATATTAGGAAAATTACTAATTGGTTAGCATCCAATTACTTTATTTTGTGTAAAGTTTAAGTCAGAGGGAACTTCATCATCAGACCAGTTAAAACTGGCCTGTTTGGAAAATTTCACTATTAGTTCTATAATCCTGATATCTGGAAGGTCAGATAACAATGTATTTTTAGCTTGCTGACTTTAGCATGAGTGTCTCCATTTTGGTTTTTAATCTTGTTTAGGATCCTAGCCCAAAACAATGGCCTCGCAGTGTTTATCTAACACTGTGCTAGTCATAGGTTAAAATTAGCCATTCATGGACGAATTAATTCAGATGATGTTTCTTTGCTGGCGATGAAGGTGACAAAACTTCCTATATGAATACGTAAGTAAGTAATTTGCTCTGGAGTGATATCATGTTTGCATATTTATTACTTCATTCCTGACAGGTTTAAATTGTTTACAATGAAATGAAAATAATTTCCTGCTTTCCACAAATGTTATTTTTTCCACCTGAAATAAGAAATAGACAACATCAGTTCACAAAAGAAATTTTGTTTTGGTGAATAATACCAGACAGATCCGGCCTTTTCCTGGAAGAATTAAGCTCCTGAGTGAGGTTTTGTCTTCTCTGTTTCACTATGCTTTTTGTGAGTGAATAGAATATGAGGCTGAATCTTGCAGTCAGATATGAATTCTTGGAAGAAACCAAGAAAGCAAGAAAAACAAGTTGACTTCTCTTGATCACTCATTTACAACCAAGGATTTAAGAATTTTCCTTTTTTTTAAATTTGTTCTAGATAGTCTTACACTTAGGAGGGAATCGTTGCCATACAATCATGAACACATGTATAATGATAGAGCAAGCCAAGGCTGATGCCACCCCATGGTCTCTCCCTTTTGGGTTCCCCCTAATCCCATGTTTCCCCCAACTTTACCCCTGTGTTAGTTGGGCTTTTCATGGAAGTTGAAGGTTCCCCACTGCGTTGATGCAGATTTAAAAATTTTGAATTGGCATAACACTGTTGTTTTCTTTAAAAAAAAAAAAAAGAACAATAATAAAGGGGAAAAAAATCCTATAATGAGCTCAGCCCTGCTAGGTAATTCAGAGCAGTGGATATAATGAGACCAGCTGCAGAATCTAGTATTTAACGTTTTCTGATGTTGAATCATAGTATTCTCTTAAAATGTTCACAGTAACACTCTGAAGACTGTATTTTTATCTCATTTTACAGACTGGGATTCTGCTGATTGGTGGCTATGTTTTTTGTTTTTGCAGTACCAGGGTTTTGAATCCAGGGACACTCTATCACTGAGTTTCCCAGGCAATTTTATTTTTTATTTTGAGACAGGGTCTTGTCAAATTACCTCAAACTTGTTATAGATCCTCTTGCTTCAGCCTCTGAGTCGTGGGCATGTACCACAGTGTATAGCTTGCTGTTTGGTAGTGAACTGATTTATGTGAGATCAAATTGCTATTAACCGGGGCTGGAGTGGTGGCTTGGCGGTTATGGCACTTCCCTGGCATACCCAAGTACATGGGTTCAAACTCCAGCACCCACGTACACAACGAAGTGTCAAAGCAATGAAAACCATGTGAAAAACTCAATAAAAATTGATTGTCTCTGTCTCTGTCTCTCTCTCTCTTTCTGTCCTTCTCTCTTTAAAAAAAAATGCTATTAACCAGCAAAACTGGGGTTAAAACTTAGCTCTTTTGCTTGAAATATATCCTTCTTTCCACTATATATTAACCAACTTTCATTTATATACTTTCCATTATAATTTCAGAAACATGTAGAACCACAAATTATATTAGCTATTAGGAGACATCTCATGTCCCAGACACTCTGATCTCTAGTTCTCTCAAATAAAATAGAGAGATACAAGGATCACGACCTTAAACAATTCTCTCCATTCGGGTTTTAAATACAAAATCTTCCTCCCCACCCCCACATTCCGAACAATTTTATGTTATTGACTAGAAGCAATGAAAGGCCATGAAATACTTACGTTACCGTCAAGTTTCATAGAAGACATCAACATGTGGATCTAGAGGCATAACATAAAAGCTGAAAGAGAGCCTCAATTGTCCAACCTGGTTCTCTAATTTTTAGGAAATAAAAATAAAAAATGTATTCCTTATTTTATTTTTTTATTTCCTAATAAATATAAATTTTCAGGAAAATTTCATGATTTCTAAAGCTGACATGTAAATCCCAATTTACAGGACCCTAAGAGTATATATTTCTTACTAACTTTATTTTTAAGAGTTTACTTTTTTTGGTTCAAATTACCCCTGTGGTCTTGTTCCCCCTTCATATTTTTTTTCTTCTATAATAACTGGTCTCTTAAAGTTTCTTTCTTTTCTGGTGCCCACTTTTGTAAGAAAGACATTAACAAAGTAATGAGTGGTGGAGAAACCACCCCTCAAAGCAGAAGAGAAGTCCCTGACCTTAACAAAGAACCATGCAGACCTCTCCCCGAGCCTCTCCCACCTCAACCCAGGCAGCCAACATCCTCATCTCATCTTCGGCCATTCCTTCTTGCTTGCTTCCCACTATGTACTTATTTCATTTACATGTCCAGAAATAGACCACTGAAATTCAGAACATTCCCTTTTTAGTTTTTGATTCACTTCTTTTCTCTTCCTCCCCTTAACAATGATATCTTCAAGTCACGAGGGGCTTTCTGATGTTTCTCTCTGGGGACTCTTCCTGACAGACTTGATCTTCTCAGTCTTCGAATTTCAGAAACTTCTCCTCTTGCTGGATCTTGCTGATCTTTATTTAGTGACTTCTAATCTCTTCCCACCACTAATTACATCATCTTAATTCCTTCTGTACTTGTAACATACTTGGAATTGTTCTTTGAATTGACAATTTTGAAAGCCACTAAACATTTACCATGAAGAAATGAAGGTTTGGCTAGGAAAGATAAATGGAAGAGATAATAGTTAAATTGGAGGATAAACCTCATGGAAAAAAGCACAGCTCCATGCATAGATGGAAAAAATCTGGACTTTGACATTGGAGAGAATTAGACATTTATCCTGTACGGCTTATTTGAGCCCTGTTACTTATATCTAAATCCAGTAATAGCTAAAATATTGGTTTCCTATGGGCCATGAAATGATAATGGCTAATATCAGTGATTATTTACTTAGGTTTCAAGATTGGTGATAAGTCTATAGATTGAACATCTGTTACTTCATTTACCTTTCACAGCAACAAGAGAGAAGAACCCTTCAAATAGGACCTTTTCTTTTCTTGTACCAGGGATTGAACAGAGGCACTTAAGCATTGAGCCACATCCTGAGAACTTTTTATTTTTTATTTTGAGACAGCGTCTCGCTAAGTTGCTGAGGCTGGCCTTGAATTTGTGATCCTCCTGCCTCAGCCTCCTGAGCTGACTATAGGTGTGCGCCACCACACCTGGCTCTCAAAGATACTTCTTAATTCCAATTCTGAACATGTCACTGTTCTCTTGTGGAAAATCCTTTATGAATCTACAGAGTTGCCAGGATAAAAGTCCAACTCTGGTTGAGGTCCTTTCGGGTCTTGCTCTTAATTGTCACTTCAGTCCTGTCCCTCTCCACTCTTACACATACTCCTATGATCTTACTGAATATCTCACATTGCCCCCTACAGGTCACACAGTGAGCTACCTCCAAGGCATTTAAATGTGTTTCCTCTGGGATTCTCTTGGAATGCCCTTCCATTGTCCTCCCCAGTTTATCTTGCCACCTCCTCCTGTCCTTCCAAACTGCTCAGGAGTCACCTTTCAGAGAAGTTCCCCTCCGGAGATGTCCCCAAACCTTCTCCTGGGCCACATGAAACCCCTTGATTTATTTGGGCATCACCACTGTTAAAGATAGAGCTTCTTAGCAACAAGAGCATTTATTTTATAAAATCTCTTGTAAATTCCAAAAGCCTACCACAGTTGCTGAGTCTGGAAGCTTCTGAGTTTTCTGTGTCAATCTTCACAACTACCAAAGCTAGGGTACTCGAAGGACAGGTTCCTCCGTGGTCTCCACCCTGCCACCCTCTGCTCTCATTGTTTTCTCACCAACATAGACAGGTTAAAGGACAGTTTCCCTCTGTCAATTCTCCTAAAGGGAAGTGGAAAATGAGACAGCTTTTAAGCCTTTTGATTGCATTTAAACAAAGGATAACTTGAACAGGAACAGAAATAACTCAAAGCGAGAACTGTCCTGCCCCTTCCCACATTTCTGGTACACGTATCTGTGCCTTCTGTACCCTGGCCTCAGAACTGTACTCTTACTTGTCCTTGAGACAGTGTTACTGACAGGTCCGCATTTCCCTGGTCTAGATTAACCGATATGTGTGACACAGACAAAACACTTGGAGGGAGAGCAGACTTGCAAACGCCTAGGCAGCAAGTGCCCCTTACACCTTCTGTTAACAGAACCACTCCCCTGCTGCTTCTGGGAGCTCTTCTTCCCCACTCCAAGTGCATGGCTTGACAGGGCACTGCCACGAGCCCAGTCAAGCAGCGGGCACCAGACCAAAGCCGACTTAATTAATTATAACCTTTCTGTTATTTTAAAACTCAACAATAGAGGGAGTCAGGGGTAGGCCCTACCTAGTCTTTGAAATCAAGGAAAGTGAGGGCCAGGAGCTGTGGATCACCATTTTTTAACTTTTATTTTTATTTTTATTTATTTGTTTTTTTCTTTTTTAAGAGCGAGCAAGAGAGAGTGAATCAATTTTATTTAGTTTTTCATGTGACCCTCGTTGCTCTGGGAGTTCATTGTGTATGTGGTGCTGGGTTCAAACCCATGTATTTACGTGTGTCAGGCAAACGCTGCAACCACTGAGCCACCTCTCCAGCCCCGTTGGTCACCATTTTTATCCCCACACAGGAGGACGGATCTACTGCAGGAGGGAATCCTAAAGGGATGAAGACACATATTGAAACTTCCTAGTGATCAAGACTCTAAGCCCCAATCACATACCTCACAGCAGCACTTCTCACAGGTAATGACATCTCCTAGTATCTCTCTGATAATACCTGTTTACCTTAAACTGATTCAAGTTGGTTGAAATTATAACCCAAAGAATTCTAATTCAGCCGGGTGCAGTGGTGCATGCCTGTAATCCCAGCAGCGGAGGCAAAAGGATCACAAGTTCAAAGCCAGCCTCAGCAACTTGGTGAGGCCCTGAATAACTTAGCAAGACCCCGTCTCAAAATAAGAAATAATAATTTAATAAAAGGGCTAGGGATACAGCTCAGTGGTTAAGTGCTATTGGGTTCAATCCCTAGTACAAAAAATAAAAATTCTAATTCAAAACGATAGCATCTAGGACCTTGCAAGTTTGCAAGTCAGACAACTCAGCAAGACTTAGCCAAGAATTTGTGACATTAAGCTTATCATGGGAAGCATTCTAAAATATTGGCCAACAATGCAATCTACCCTTTGTCCCCACACACTAATAAAACAATGATTGACATGTTAATATTTTTATAATGGATTATTACAAAACTATTATCTCTTCAGGGAAGCATTGGAGATGAATTGGAAAATAATCGGTACTGAGTCAGATGCCACATATTCGATAGCTATTCTACCACTAAAAATTTGCACAGTCATTTAGCCCAGCCAATCTTCAGCCAGGTATAAGTGATCTCTAGCAATATTTCATTGCACAGAATTTTAATGTTTGGAAAAAAAATTTAATGGAACTATTATTTTATTTTAATGTTTGGAATATATATACATATATATACACACATATATGAATTTTAAAGAGAGTGAGAGAGGGAAGAGAGAGTCATTGTTACCTTTTTTTCATCTGGTTTTTGTTTTTTTTCCACTTAGCTGTTTATGTGGTGCTGGTGTTGGAACCTGCGTTTTAGGGCATGCCAGGCCAAGGGCTGTACTGCTGAGCCACCTCCCCAGTCCCCACCATTGCAATATTCTTAATTGCAAGCCAGGGGTCAGCAATAGCCCCAGCCTGTTATTATATTAGTTGGGAGCTAAGAATGGTTTTTACCTTTTTAAAAATTCCAGAGAGGGCTGGAGAGGTGGCTCAGTGGTAGAGCACTTGCCTAGCGTGTACAAGGACCCAGGTTCAAACCCCCAGCACCGCATACGCAACTAAGTGGATGAAAAACAAAAACCACATGAAAAAATAAAATTGATTCTCTCTCTGTCTTTAAAAAGAAAAATTCCAGAGAAGAAGTAATGAAGGAGGAGGAAGTTGAGGAGGAGAGGGATGAGGAAGGGGAGAACAGGAAGACGAGGCATATGCACCAGACAGCACATACCTTGCAGAGCTGAAACATTTTCTGTTTGCCCTTCTAAGAAGGAGTTTCACAATTTCAGCTGCAGATTATTCTCTGACAAGCTGATATCCTTCACAAGCTAAAAAAAAAAAAATCATTACAAACTTTCTAAAATTTTAAAATTAGGAATGACTACTGAATTTTACCAAAAGATTTGGCACTATCTGTTGCAATGATCATATAGTTTTTCCATAGTTAAACTATGAATGATTACATTAACAGGATAATAACACAAGAGTGAGCTGAAGGGCATGAGCCAATCAAGAGGGGAAACCTGACGTAGGAAATCGAGGGGACAAATTGCTGGGTTGATATTCCTGGGAAGATGGGAGGTGAACAAAGAGATACTGGACAAACACGTCATCCAAGGTGAGAAGGGAGGAAAAGCAATTCCTGAGTAGAGAACAGGCAGGTTGGAGGGTGTTAGAGAGGGAACACGTGGGAATTCTCTCCTGATTGCACCAGCATTTCCAGTGAAATCAGAAATAAATATATTAGTGGAAATTGAGGATAGGGGAGCAAAAATTGGATGGCTGAGAAGAGCAAAAGAAGAGTAGGTTGTCTGGGAGGGCGGGAGAGAGCAGAGGTCAGCAAACCGTTGCTCAGAAGTTTCCTTCTGTCTTTGTAATAAGTGGATTTATTTTTAAAGCTTATCTCTGGAATCTGCTTTAGCTGAGCCCAATGGATATATAGCATCCCCCCTTATTGATTTCTAACTTTTTGTAATTTTCTCATGTTTTAAAAAGTATACCTTCAAATTTTTCAAAGATACAGCTTTGTTATATTGTTTTTATTTGGGTTATCCCTCTACTATTAATTTTAACATTATCATACCATATCAGTGAAAGCAATTTATTTGATCTCTGCTCTCAGAATTTTGTTGTGATTCCCTTTGTGACTCAGTACAGTGTCAAGTTTTAAAAGGTTCTATGAATAGTTGAAAAAAAGCTATATTAACTTTTTGTGATGTAAAAATCTAGATATCTATTTATCAGGGTTGTTAAATTTTGTAAACAAATTTTTATAGTGCTTGTTTTTACAGTCTATCAATTTCCGAGAGAAATGTGAATATGATCATGGATTTGTCCAACTATTCTTGGATCAACCTTTGCTAAAATTTCAATACTGTGTATTTAAATGCATAAAGTGTTTTGACCGTTGTATACTGAGGGATGGTTCCTTCATTATTATGAAACTCTGCTTTTTCTTGCAGAGAAAAAGGTAATCCTTTACCTTTGATTCTGTTTGCATGATATGAATAATTATATACCTGATTTGGTTACATTTACTCAACATATCTTTTGTCAATCTTTTGTATATTACTTTTGTTAATTATTTCATTGTGAAGGTATTTTATGGCTCCACTCTAAAAGCGTTTACCTTTTAGTATTGTTCATTATTAGTTTTTTTAAATTTTATGACCATTATCTGTATTTTGGTAGCAGGGATTGAACTCAGAGACACTTCATCACTGAGCCATATCTCCAGCTCATTTTTTTAATTTTGAGACAGGGTCTAGCTAAGGAGCTGAGTCTGGCTTTTTTTTTTCCACCTTTATTAGAAGTATATTGCAATACAGGATACAGATGAGGGGGAAACATTGTCAAAACTGTAGCAATCAATGTGTATAAACTTTGTTAACCAGGGGTAATGCTAACGCATAGATAAGCTACCATGGGTTTCATCTATTGCAGTTTCCCCCAGAAGAACTCATGTGTCAAATGGGTATCTACTGTAGGAATAACATCGGCTTCTGGAATGGTTCCCCCATCTTCCCAATCACCAGACTCCT
>PVKS010052218.1:0-10842 GCA_004027875.1 Aplodontia rufa
GACCCAGCAGCTCCACCGCTGGGTATGTGCCCAGGAGATCTGAAACAAAGATCATGAAGGAACACATTGGCCGTCACTTCATAGAAGCCTGATTTATCGACACTGCCAATGAGACAGTTTGGGAGAGATAGTGAAATGGCTAGGTAGTCAGGACAAAGGCCCCATGTAAGAGCCAGCTGGTAGAGAGTGATTGACAGGGCTTACTCAGGGCATTCATTTGCAAATGACCACGAGGCTCACCTGGTGGGAGCAACTCCCACCCCCCGTGGGAAAACTAAGACATGGGGGTGGACACCGATGGGAACTTGGAAAAAATTACTACCTGTTTTGCGTAGATTTTAACCAATGACTTTGGTACTAAGTTTCAATGCCTGTTTTGGATAGGTTTCAACCAGTGATGTAGATGCATTTCTCAATTCCTGCTTTGCATGAATGATAATTATGCTCATACCCCAAATCAATAGAATCCCTGGCCTGACCTCCATTAGGCGGTGTCCTGCTTCCAGGTGCCCCTCCACCTTGAGGAGTCTCTGCTCTCCTTCCTTAAATAAATCCTACTCCTTTTACTCCTCTTTCTGTGGTTGTCCGTGGGTTTTATTCTTCAAATTCATGAGACATGGACCCAGAAGATTGGCACCAAATTCCCGGAGTGAATTTTCACCACACCAAGAGCTGCAACACCCAGCTTTTAGCTGGAGAATTGCTAACACTTTTGGCTGCAGACACCTGCAGCCAGCCCAAATTCCCAGTTTTAACTGGGAATAGCTGCAAACACTAGAAGCGGGCTATTTTGGCTGCTGGAATCTGTAGTTAGCCCAGACTCCATTTGCCAGTGGGAGCAGAGAATCCTGCCTCATCTCAAAAACCCTGTATCACCAAGATGTAGGAACAAGCTGAGGAGTGAATGGAGACGGGAGTGGGATTCAGCTATGAAAATGAAGGAATGCCCATCTGTGGCAGCATGGATAAACCGGGGGCATTGTGCTAACAAGCCAGATATAAAAAGACACTACTGCAGAGTCCACTCACAGGGGAATTGAAGAGAGCTGAATTCATAGAATCAGAGTGGGATGGTGCTTGCCAGGAGCTGGGGGAGGAGGGAAATGGGGGTTACTAATCCACGGGCATAAAGTTTCAGCTAAACAAGAGGAATAAAATCTGGAGATCTCCTGTACAACATTACACCCTTAAATGGTTTGAACAGTAGTAAACGGCAGAGTGGAATCAGCAATAATGGGTTGTAGAGTTAAAAGTTTGTTAAGAGGGCACATCTCATGTAAAGTGTTCTTACCACAACGAAATGAAATCATTTTTAAATTAATAAATAGAGACACCGGCAACAGGTGTCAGAACAAACCAGCACTCACATTTCAGCAAGCCTTCCGGTGTTTGCTGATGTGTGCCGGGGTCTGAGAACCATGACACGAAGGTGTTTTCTTCTTTCACCCGTACCTCAGCCTCGCTCAGGGATCCTTGTACTTACATCTTGCCTCTGCCTTTGGGCCAGCCCAAGACCCTGTCTGTCCACTCAGCCTCCTTCTGGCTCAGCTGAAGCCCCACCTCCTTGGTGGGGGGAAATTCCAGCATAGGTGCGTGCTCAGGGAGAATACCACGTGACGAAAGGACAGCGATGGGGAAGCCAGGGGATGCCAACCATTGCCAGTGAACTTCAGAAGGAGGCACGAGACGGTTCTGAACCCACCGGCTGCTGCCTTGGTCTCCAGCCTTGAGCTCAGAAGCGAGGCAACGCATGCCATTGTTGAAGGCCCTCAGCCTGTCACTGTGGCCCCAGGAAGTTAATACAACATCCAGGTCCATCACCTCTTCCCATGGAGCTTCCCCTGGAAGTCCTCAAAGCCTGCAGGAGCTCATGTCAGGGGCTCCACACATTCCCTCTGTGTGACTGAGTGGCCCTTCCAAGGGCGTCTAAAAACAGTGTAGTTCTGGGTGAGGGGAACCTGGACCCACTTCTCCTGCTACAGGACCCAAGGAATTCCTGACTCCTTTGAGCTTCATTCCCCACCCCCTGTAAAACGGGGCCATCAGGCAGCCAATGTTTCTAAAATCCCCCGGGGATCCCAAATCTACATGCCACCTCCCTTTCACGCCACAAGGAAAATGAGGTTTCTTCCGGGTGCCATGCACAGACCAACCCTGCCTTGCCTGACAGGGCACCTGGGCCCTCCACACTTCCTAACGGTGTTCGTTAAGTTTGACTTAAAGCTGCTTCCAGCATGTTCTGAATTGTAAACTGAAAGACCTGGCTTAACAGTCATCAATCACCGTGGCCAAGCTTCAGCCAGGCACGGGCTGCCAGCTGATCGCACCATGCCCGCATCAGGCGAATGCCCAGCTGTGACCAATCGGGTTGTATCTGTCCGTCACTTCCTTTGTTCCTGCTGGATGGGACTCTGAGTTTGCTCTGGTTCATGGGTGTCACCCTCAGGCGTTCTTTGATTCAAATAAACTCTACTGAATTTGTCTAAAGTTTTTCTTTTTCAGCAACACCAATGGATATTTGCTCCTTGAACCTTTTAAAGTACCCAGCATGATCTGGAAGATTCTACAGAATCCTCCCAACGTGCCCTTTAAGTTCAGCGTTTCATTTCCATTTTACAGATGAGGAAGATTGAGTGTCATCGGATTGGCCAAGTCGGTGGCTTAGGGAGTCACACCTGGTGAGGGGTGAAGGTGAGATTCAACCCCCGAAAGTCAGCCTTTGGCCACCACGCTTCCCCTCATCAGACCTAGGTTACAAGGTAGATATTAAGCGCGGGCTTGCTGTGTGCCAAGCGAGCTGTGTTCCAGGTACTGGAGACCAATCAGTAAGCCAAACCACGTCCCTGTCCCTGTGGAGCTCACAGGTTAAAGGGAGAAGTCAGCAGGAAGGGAGCAGGAGTGGAAGAGTGGGATCCTTTTGGAGAGTGTTTGGGGACATGGGAGGTGACAGGTGGGTGGTGACAAACTGGAAAGGGCCATCCAGCGAGGTTGGCAGTGAAGGCCATCCAAGGAGGAGCCTGGTCCTTGTGCAGCCACCACCCTCCTCCCCAGAGGACCTGCACCAGCAGGAGACCCTTACCTGTGGGCAGAGCGGAACTCAGCACCAGCAGCACCAGGAGCCTCTGCTGGCCTCCGGGGGGGCCCTGCCGTGGGCAGGCCATGCACGGCAGGCATCAGGAAGACAGGGGGCCACTCCTTGCCCTCAGTCCAGCCCCCTGGTTGAGCCCACAGCCATGTCTGCCACCCCTCCCCAGGGCCAGGGAGCCAAGTGGCTGAGATGTGGCCAGTATCAAATGTGCACAATCCCCTAATCCCTCAGAGCCGGGGCGGGGCTGGGAAGGGTCCCCTCGCCTGTTCCCAGGCCCCACTAGGCTCTTCCTGGATGCCTAGGAAGACAGGTACCCATGGGCGCGTGGGGTGGGCTGCCAGGCTCAGTGGAGGGTGTCGGGAAAGTCTCCCCAGGCTGACTTCCAGACTTGGAGCAGCCCTGTAGCTTCAGTAGGATATAGGAAACTTTGCTTTCTCCCTATTAAAGAAAAATTTCAAATATGCTTTGCAACTGCATTGTTATAATAGTACAGTAATGCAGGTTGAGTTATACTCATTTTCCCTTTCTAATTTTAAAATAAATAAATACATTTTCATGAATCCCTAAAAGTATTGTGGGCCCCGATACCTGGACCTTCTTAACCTAAAGAACAAGTCAGCTCACCCCGACCACTTTCCCTCAGAGGAAAGAAGAGGGTGAGAAGTCTCTGGGGCATTCCATAGGCTGCTCTTAGAGGACCGGAAAGTAGGGTAAAACTTCACAAAAGGCTGGGGTGTTGTTTGGTGGTAGAGCGCTCGCCTGGCATATGTGAGACCCTGAGTTTGAGCCTCTCCATGCTTCAGGGAAAAAAGAAAAAAAGAGAGACAGGAAAAAGGATTCACAATTAAACTCTGCATTTCTTAAATCTGTTCTACGAATAGCTGGTTTTAAGAACAGAGAGGTTAAACTTGGCACTGTGGCACATCCTTATAGTCCAGCTACTCAGGAGGCTGCAGCAGGAGGATTTCTTGAGCTCAGGAGTTGAAGGCCAGCCTCTGCAACAGAGGGAGACTTTGTCTCAAAGTGTGTGTGTGTGTGTGTGTGTTGGGGAGGGGGATGAACAGAGAGGTTGAGTGAGTTGAGCCAAGCCCTGTGTGATCTCAGGCAGTTCAGCCTTTTTAAACCCCCATTTCCTCTTCAGTTAAATGGCACCCTAATATTACTTTCCCCTAAGGTTTCAGTGAGGCAATTTCTGAAATTCTTAGAATAATTCACAGTGCTATGTTAAGCACTTATGGAGAAGCTTCTGTTAAACACTGAAATATATAGTTGAGAAACATTTTTCCCCAGAAAATGTGATTAATCTCATGTTACACAGGTGGACAGAAAGGCAGAAATCGAGGTTTCTAACATTTACTGATGGAGCATTGACTCTGTGCCAAATTCAAAGCAATGTTTTCTGGAGGGAAAGGGAGTACTTGGGTTGAACCCAGGTTTAGGGCATGCTAGGCACAAGCACTACCACTGAGATATATCTCCAGCCCTTTTTATTTTATTTTGAGGCAGGACCTTGATAAGTTGCCCAGGCTGGCCTCTAACTTGTGATCCTCCTGCCTTGGCCTCCTGAGTAGCTGGCATCACAGGCATGAGCTATTGCACCTGAATCATCCAGCAAAATCGTTGGCATGGTATTATTTAACCCTCACCGGAACCTGTTGTATAGACCACAGCTTCTCAAACTTTTTGTGTCCATGAGTGGTCTGGGGATCTCGTTTAAAGTGCATATTCAGATTATTTCTGTTGCAGCTCTCAGAATCTGCAGTTCTGATAAGCTCCCAAGGGATGCAGGTGTTGCTGCTCCATACTTGGGGTAGCCAGGAACTGATCCTCTTTTTTTAGTGGCGGTAAATTGAGGCACAAAGAGGTTATGCTGCTTACTGTAGCTGGCACAGGTTGTGAGAGTCAGGATTGGAACTGTCCCAGGGTCTGAATGCCATCTCTTGACAGCTGGGTGGTGAGAATGGGAATGGGGAGTGGAATCCAGAATGCTAAGCAGAATTCCACATTCTTCTGAAGGCTCAGAACAGGTGCTAGGGAATTTTAAAAAGAGCAATGGCCAAGTGAGGTTGGTATTCTAGAAAAGGTTCCTGATGGTCTTGGAAAGAAAGGAGTGGGAGGAGAGATCCTGGGGGCCAAGGGGCCAAGGTAGGTTTCCGGAGCAGACTTATGCACACTACCGGGATGCAACCTCTCTCTGACACACGCTTCATGCTCTTGTGATGCAAACTCTTTGCCTTTCCCCAGGCCCAGCGTGAACGCTGATCCTTTCTTCTGCCCCTTCCTGACATGCTGTTCCCTGCGGGCACTCAGGGAATGGCTGTTCTTCCTACAAGACCCTAGGATGCCCTCTGTGGTCCCTTGTGTCCGCATGTCTGTGCCAGCCTATTGTGTTGATGTGGTCACATCTGTTCTGCTTCAGGCCTGGAACTCTGTTCCCTGTCCACCCATCTGTTTGTTTATACAATTAAAATTTTTTTAGTATTTCAATTGCTTCTGCGAGTTTGAAGCTTTATTTTGCATCATAGTCTATATCCATGTTTTTAATTTACATTCTTATGTGGTCTTTTTTTTTTCAGTGTTGTGAATAGAACCTAGGGTCTAGCTTATGATAGGAAAGTACTCTTTTTTAAAAAGTTTTTTTTTATTAAGGACTTGAGTTATTGTATAATCATAAATGCATATGAAGTAGCAGAATTACTCCCACATTACTCATACCCCAGTCTCTTGATTCTTCTGTATTTTATGCCTACAAGCAATATAAATGCTTAGATTGTGAATTTTCCCGAATTAAATGATTGCATAAGTATTATTGGATTCTCAGGGGGGTAAAGAATTTGCTACATTGTTGAGTATCTCCCCAGATCCCACCCCATTCTCCCTCCCTCTCACCATCCCTGCCTCTCGCCCCTCCCCACATATCTATGGTTCCCCTAAACGATGTGTTTCTATGTCTTTGCTGGGTCTGATACATGAGTTTGACTACCTTTCACCCAAGCCTGGATTTACGTCCAGCCTTCCCAGATGAGTGAAGACATTCGACACTTGGTTCTCTGGGTTAAGTTGATTTCACTCAGCATAATTTCTTCCATAGCCATCCATTTACCTTCAAAGGCTGCAATATCATTGTTTCTAATTGCCATATAAAATTCCATGGTATATATGTACCACAGTTTTTGGATCCATTCATCCAGTGAGGGACATCTGGGTTGTTTCCATAATTTAGCTATTGTAAATTGAGCTGCTATGAACATTGATTTTGCTGTGTTGCTGTAATGTGCTGATTCTAAATCCCCCGGGGAAAATACCCAGAAGAGGGACAGCTAGGTCAATGGTGGATCCAATCCTAATTTTTTGAGGATTCTCCACACTGCTTTTCAGAGTGCCTATGCCAGTCTGCAGTCCCACCAACAGTGTGTTAGCATGCCTATTTCCCCCCAACACCTCCAGCATCTGTGATTGTTTATGTTCTTCATCTTTGCCAATCTGAGTGAGTGAGTGGAATCTTAATGTAGTTTTGATTTGCATTTCTCTGATTACTAATGATTTAGAACACTTTCTCATGTATTCATTGGCTTGCTCAATTTCTCTTGTTGAGAAGTTTCTATTTAGCTCTTTGGCCCATTTATTGATTGGATTGTTTATGTTTTTGGTATTAAGATTTTTGAGTTCTTGTAAGTTTTGGATATTAGTCCCCTGTCAGAGGGATCACAGGCCATGATTCTCTCCCATTCTGTAGATTGTCTCTTGACAATTTTGACCAATTCCTCATCTGTGCAGAAGTTTTTTATTTTAATGGCATCCCACTCACTGATTTTTGACTTTACTTCCTTCACTTTAGGAGACATGTTGAGAAAGTCTTTGCCTCCTCCCAAATGCTGGCGTGTTGGTCCTAACTTTTGTTCTAGCAGTTGTATCGTAGCTGATTTAATTCCTAATTCCTTGATCCATTTTGATATGATTTTAGTGCAAGGTGAGAGATACGGATCTAATTTCAACTTCCTGCAAATGCCCGACGAGTTTGTCCAGCAGCATTTGTTGAATAGGCTGTCATCCTCCATGTTATATTTTGACCCCCTTTATCAAAGATCAGATGTTTAAAGATTTATGGGTTTGTCTGAGAGTCTTCTATTCTAGTCTATTGGTCCTCATTAGGAAAATACTCTTCCACTGAGCTACACTCCTACCCCTACTTTAAGTTTTAAAAATAATTATTATTATTAATAATGTTAATAGTTTTTTTCAGTACTGACCATTGAACCTAGGGCTATTCTATCACTGAGCTATGTTAGTGATTTTTATTGTTTTATTTTATTTTTTGGTCCTGGGAAATGAACCCAGGGGTGCTTAACCACTGAACTATATCCCCAGACCCTTTTATTTTTTATTTTGAAGCAGGGTCTCACTAATTTTCTTAGGGACTTGTTAAATTGCTAAGTCTGGACCCAAACTTGTAACCCTCCTGCCTCATCCTTCAAAGTTGCTGGAATTACAGGCATGTGCCACCATGCCTAGCTGATTTTTTATTTTGAGGCAAGGTCTTGCTAAATTGATGAGGCTGTCTTTGAACTTGCAATCCTCCTGTCTCAGCCTCTGAAGTTGCTGGGATTACAGGCATGCTCCGTTATGCCCAGGACACATTAATGTGCAAATCACAATTGTACACATTTATAGGGTAAAAGGTGATGTTTCTACATATGTATCTATGGAATGATTAAATCTGGATGATTAATACACCTGTCATGTCTCTTACCCTATCTTTTTGTATAGTGAGGCATTTGGAATGTTCTTAGTTATTTTGAAGTACACATACATTACTATTGACTGTAGTCACTCTGTTGTGCAATAGATTTCAAAGCCTATTTCTTTGGTTAAACTGAAACTTCCCACCTTCTGGTCAACACCTCCCAGTTCCCTCCCTCCCTCCCAGCCCCTGGTAACTATCCCTTCTCTCTCTGTTTCTCTGAGTTCCACTGTTTTAGATTCCACGTGTAAGTAAGAACATGTGGCCTTGGTCTTTCTGTGCCTGCCTTATTTCAGGGAGCATAATATCCACTGGGCTCATCCTGGTCAGGCAGCAGAGATTTACTGAGCACCTACTATGCATGAGGGACATTGTTCTAGGTACAGGGACACAAGCCTCCCAGCCTAGTGAGGAGACAGACCCCAGCCAGAAAACACAGAAGCTCCTTAACCTCGGACACTGAGAAGTAACGGAACGGGGATATAGTGACTAATCAGCAGAGGAGGCTTCCCCGCAGGGACATGGGAACTGGGACAGGCATCCCACAATGCGGTGCACCCATCAACAAAGACTCAAAAGCTAGGAGGGGCGACTTTGGGTTATTTTAAATTTATGACAAGATGACATTGTAATCACTTTCTTTTATTTATTTTTCATTCAACATAGTCTGACATGTTGGAGGGAGTCGCTGTTACATATTCATGTGTAGATGGATACTGACAAAGGAAGTTAGGGCAGGTCCTAGTCCTGGATCTCCCCACTTCGACCATTCCCACTCCCATGTCTCCTCTGCTTTCCCCCCATGTGACATATACATATAACATTCAACATAATATAACATACACATAATAACATGTACATGTTATTAATTTTTGAATTTTCTGATCTTCTATGCCTGCCTATGTATAGTTGGGCTTCTCAGGGGACTCGAGAGTTCCCAGTTGCATTGATAACCCTGCTAATCTCTCCCTCCCTTCTCCCTGCAGCTTCATAGTTATGATCCCCCCTGCTCAGGTGAAAATTCACCTATGTTGAGGTTATTTTTTGAGCTTAGCTAACTTTCAATCTGTCTTAGATTTTACTCTTGCTTCCACATATGAGGGAAAACATTAGGCCCTTAAGTCTCTGAGTTTGGGATATTTCACTCATCATTGTATATTTTTAATGGGTAAAGAGTAAATTAAAATATTTTCACCATGAAAATAAGTAGGTAAGGTGATGGGTTTGTCTAATTAGCCCAACTTAATCATTCCATAGTACATAATATATGAATGCATCTCATTGTACCCCATAAATGTGTATAACTATTTTTCAGTTAAAACAATTTTTAAAAGAAAATTTAAAATTGCCCACTAGGATCCTCTGTTCACATGTGGCCTCCTAGGGCAAGGTGACCTTCGTCCTTGAGAACAGATGGTGTTTTCTTTACCTTTTTTTTGCAGGAATTTTGAGGAATTGAACGGGTGTCTTGGGCACGCTAGGCAAGGGATCTGCTTTTGGGGTGAGCTCACCCCAGCCCACGCATGAGTTCCTTGGGAAAACCCAACCCAGAGCCCATGGATCTGAGCAGAGACTCCAGGGTCCTCCAGCTCCCTTGAGCCTGCTGAAACACTGTAGCTCCCCTCCCCGCTGGGGAATGCAGGAAGTGGTGTTAGTAACTGAGCCGGTCCATTGTCCTTAAGCTGCTGGGCCCTTATCCTCCTCCCAGGAGGGCGGTGGGGAGCAGACCCCACTCAGCTCCGGGTGGTGTAAATGCCAGTTGGGTCTGTGTTCCAAGCCCCAGGGTTTGGATCTGTCTCCCTAAATTCTGAGGCTTCTGCCACACAGATGGGCCCCCAGTGAGCACGGTGGCAAGGAGTAGGACTTCCTGGAGGTCAGGACTTTAAGTGAAGTAAACCCAGACACAGAAAGACAAACACCACTTCTCACTCCTGTGTGGAAAGTAAAATGTGGGCCCACAGAACCAAGTGGAGTGGGGATCATTAGAGATTGGGAAGAGGCTTGGGTGAAGTGGGACAAAAGAGGCTAGCTATGGGGTACCCAAATAGCTAGGTGGAGGGGTCAGCTCTGTGTTCTGTGTCTACAGCAATCCACGGTTTAGTTCCAAATAACTATGAGGCAGAGTGCGAATTTCACAATATGTAGAGACGATTAATATTTGAGGAGATGGATATGATTATTATCCTAATTTGATCATTATATACTTGAGTTATCATGTCTCAATTATACAAGCATCACATGCATACACACACACACACACACACACACACAAACATGATGATTTCTGAAGCCTGATGGCTAGAGTTCAAATGTAATTTGGATATGTCAGCTGTGTGACCTTGGACAAGTTACTCAACTTCTTGGAGCCTCAGTTTCCATACCTACTAATAAGGATATGGCTGACTCTGCCTCATAGAATGGGATCAAGTGTTTCTGTGTAAAGCTGTTAGGACTTCCTGGCACATAGTAGGCCCACTCTTCTCCGTGGGTATGTTTTAATAGGCAAGAAGCAAACTGAAAGGCTTGAACTCTTCCTGGAGATTACTGGGGAGGCAATTTGATTTCCTACCCAAAGGAAGCCAGGACCCAGAGAAACTTCTTTTGTAGGTAATGAAACAGGCCCAAAGCATATGTTCATGATAGGGGGCAGACAATATGAGTGGTGGCACTGGAGGTTTAAGGACATCATTCTATAAACTGGGCCTGCTGTGCTGACCCCCACCTGCTTTCTTTTCCAAGAAGCAATTTACCTGCACCCCCGCCTGGCTTAAGTGGACAGGATAGGTCCCATTGAGACAGATTAGGAGAGACAGTGAAACAGCAAGGTAGTCGGGACAGTGGGCCCCTATCCAAGAGTAGCTGGTAGAGGCAGAGTGATTGACAGGGCATGCTCAGGGCCTTCAATTGCAAAAAGACCTTGAGGCTCACCCTGGTCCCAACTAAGAGATGGGGGAGGTCACAGGTGGGTACTAGGAAGCATTTGCCACCTTTTGTTTTAACCAATGGTGCTCTT